>SJYA01001236.1:831360-853004 GCA_006410615.1 Neotragus moschatus
TTTTTTTTTTTTAAACATATATATTTCAAGTATTTGCCTGACTGCATTAGGTCTTAGTTGCTGCATGCAGGATCTTTAGTTGCAGCATGTGGAACCTTACTTCCCTAACAAGGGATTGAACCTCAGCTCCCTGCATTGGGGTCATGGAGTCTTAGTCACTGGACCACCAGGGAAGTCCCAGGAAACCATCAGTTTTGATGACTTGATATCATCTTAGTCTGTTGGTATATGTGAAAGTGACCTACTGAGCACATAGCAGGCATTGTTCTTCAGGTCTGATTGTTAGATTCTTTCCCAGTCTGGAGAAGAGTCTTACGTTATTTTTCTGGAGCCTCCTTTTCTGTCTTTTCTCCCTGTGTTAGTTTAACAAGGATGGAACTTCTTTTATGATCTGTTCAGCCCTTGTAAAGGCCTGGGTAGGTCTTTGACACTTACTTCTTTGTATCTCTAACTTTTACTCCTTAATTTGTCCACTCATTTGTTCACTTATTAGGCAATATTTGCCAGTTTGTTAATGCTAGTCAAGGCAATCCAAAGTGTCTTAGGTCATGCTCTCTAGAAGCAGAGATTGATATGGGTATTCTTAGCAAGTGATTTAGTCCTTTATAGGGAATGCTGTAAAGGTAGTTGGGAAAGAGAATAGGGCCAGGGTGCTACCAGTTGTTTGTAGGTTATGGATCACCCTTGGAGGTGGGGATAGGTAGAGGCCAATGTGAGCTCACAAGCACCTCCTGTCAGGCAAGGACAGTTCCTCTGGGAGACTTGGTGGTGAGCCATGCACTCATAATATCCGAGGACTGGGTGGAACTCAAGAGTATCTACATCACAAGATATCTGATATTTAGTCTCTGAATGACTCCATAGCAGAGGGTCATTGTGGAGATGGAGTGATGGAGCTATGCATAAGAGCACATGAGCCAAGCTAGGTGTTAGTATGTACCCATGTGGGGGGAGGAGGATGGAGTAGATGGAAGGTGGAGGAGAAAATTTCCTTAAGGAAAATTTCCCCAAGGCAATGATTCATAAATTGAGGCTTGAAGGGTGAGACAGATGATGGAAGAGAGAGGCAATTTCAGCCAGAGAAATGAGCATGAATATTTGTACATAAGGCTGCATTATGACTTTGGTTTGCTTAAGCATTTTAACCTCTCCTGGGCCCCCTCCTCTATGAAAAATATTAAAAGTTTCATTTTATGACTTGTTATTGTTTAGTTACTAAGTTGTATATCCAACTCTTTGTGACCCAACGAATTGTAGCCCCACCAGGCTTCTCTGGTCATGGAATTTCCTAGGCAGGAATATTGTAGTGGGTTGCCATTTCCTTCTCTAGGAGATATCCTGGGCCAGGCCAGGGATTGAACCCACATATCCTGCATTGGCAGGCAGATTCTCTACCACTGAACCATCAGGGAAGCCTTTGATATGCTATCAAGCAAACTCTTTGGAGAAGGCAATGGCACCCCACTCCAGTACTCTTGCCTGGAAAATCCCATGGACAGAGGAGCCTGGTAGGCTGCAGTCCAAGGGGTCGCTATGAGTTGGACACGACTGAGCAACTTCACTTTCACTTTTCACTTTCACGCATTGGAGAAGGAAATGGCAACCTACTCCAGTGTGCTTGCCTGGCCTGGTGGGCTGCCGTCTATGGAGTCACACAGAGTTGGACATGACTGAAGCAACTTAGCAGCAGCAGCAGCAGCAAGCAAACTCTTAAAAACATTTTATTTTTACAGTATTATATGATACAGGTTAAAATGCCAGCATTTTATGATTAATTGCAGGTGAGAAAACTGAGGCATAGAGATATGAAACTATTTAGCAAAAGCCATGAAGGAAATTGTATAAACACCCTGAGAATCCACTCTATTTCTTTTTAGTGAGTTCCAAAGTTGGAGGCAGTTACCCAGCTGGATCCCCACGAAAGGCAAAATTTTCCATTAGAAGTGGTTCAGGCTTACAACACCGAAATTTCCATGTGCATCTGCAGTTGTGGGTAGTCAAGCAATGACCCAGCTGGTCATAGGAAGTCTGTGGACTAAATGAAGGGTTTCTATTCAAATTCAAATGAATATATATAGCTAATCATTATAATATAATGATTCTCAATAATCATTGAGAATATCGGTATTCTCAATGCCAATACCTCAATAGCATAGGAAGAGGTTTTTGTTTTTGTTTTCCATTTTGGGTAGGAGTGTGATAAACTCAGACTGGGTTCCATTCTCTGTCAGTGACAAGCTCAACAACTGAGCATTGAGCATTTCAATTGTTCTATAGCTAGCCACATAGCTCATGGAAACTCAATGGTTGATTTAATTGATAGTTAGTCACCTAGGGAGAAACAAATGAATAGGAAGACCCAAGAAATCACCCACTGCACTAATGGAAGATGTTCATGAGCTTTCTTTCTTCTGCAGAGAGTCTGGTTCATCTTTTGAACATAATTAGTTGAAATTTTCTTCCAGTAGCTTGTACAATTCTTCCCATGATATGTTGACTACACTTGTATATTTTCTATGTGAGCACAGTCATATTTTATTGCTTTATTGGAAACAAGAGTCATTATGTTACCTGCTAATTGAAGTTAATGTTTTCTTGGACTGCCACGTTCTTGATAGACCAGTGGACAGCTCTACGGAAAAGGATGCTGAGCCTCACTGAAGGTGGAATAGGAGTTCCTTTTGAAAATGTTTCTCAAGTTTTCCCTGTAATAAAAGTTACCTAGAGTGTTGGTTAAACATTCAGAATTCTTGGTTTATCCTTTGGGGATGCTGATTCAAAGGTGTTAGGATATGTCCCTGGAATATGTATTTTAACAGCCATGCGATGTTGCCATTAGGGAAGTGTGGCAAACATTGTCCTATGAAGTAGGATTTTGAAAAAGTGATCAGATACAGGGAGTACCTGATTTTCAAATATCCCTCCTCATTCCCATGGCGGTATTTCTTTCTTTCTTAGTTCTACCTCACACTGACTGCCTTTCAGTCCCATCCCACATGAGTGGCTTGACCTACAGATTTAGCATGTCCTCTTTGCTTCAGGTCAGCCTACTATTTCCATCCCACTTCAAGTCATTCCCTTTCTATATACTTTAGTCACAATGGTACCAAACTATTTGTTCTTCCATATCTATCTCAAGCTCGTCAAACCTTTTGACTTTTTTTCCCAGTTTATTTTCTCCATAGAATGTCTTTTCTTATTATTTTGCCCATTGAACTTTTATTTCTTCAAGAACTCAAACATAAATTCCTTAGAAGTCTTCTGCAGCTTCTATACACAGAGTTAATTCTTGTCTCTATGTTTTCATCACTTTGGATTTCTCTTACCCATAATTCATGTTATGTTGTAATTATTTGTTTACTGTCTGTTTCAGTAGGCAGGATAGATAGGAACAATGTCTTCATCTTTGTATAAGAGTACTTAGCAGAGTGCCAGGTACATAGTAGGATTTATATAAATACTTGCTGAGTGAACTTTAGACTTCTAATAAGAGAAAAGCAAAGGAGAAGAGGAAAGATACAAGCATCTGAATGCAGAGTTCCAAAGACTAGCAAGAAGAGATAAGAAAGCCTTCCTCAGTGATCAATGCAAAGAAATAAAGGAAAACAACAGAATGGGAAAGACTAGCGATCTCTTCAAGAAAATTAGAGATACCAAGGGAACATTTCATGCAAAGATNATGGACAGGGAGGCCTGGTGTGCTGCGATTCATGGGGTCACAAAGAGTTGGACAGGACTGAGTGACTGACCTGAACTGAACTGAATAGCTGTATATGAAATGATTATTATAAAATAACTTATAAATACATTTTTTATAGAAGTTCATATATTCATTCATTCATCCATTTATTCCAACAACTATCTGTTGAACCACTATCGTATGCTAAGCATTAGAGATTCAGTGATAAACAAAAACCAGATATGATCCTTGCCTTCATGGAGTTTTGGGTGAAGTGAAATGACAGTTGCTCTGACTTTTTGTGACCCCATGGACTGTAGTCCACCAGGCTCCTCTGTCCATAGAATTCTCTGGGCCAGAATACTAGAGTGGGTAGACAGACGTTCCCTTCTCCAGGGCATCTTCCCAACCCAGGGATTGAACCCAGATCTCCCACATTGCAGGCAGATTCTTTACCATCTGAGCCACCAGGGAAGCCAAATATATTAGTAAAATAATTGCACAATGAATAAAAATTTGCTACAATAACAGAAATATGGGGATAAGCATGTGGGGGCAATGAAAGCATATAATAATGGAAGTTGAGAGGTAACAATTGATCTGAGTGCTCACAGTGAGAATTATTTAGGGAGAAAGGAGAATGAAGAGTCTTCCAGGCTCAGGAAAAAGCCTATTCAAAGGATCCAGGGTAGGAGGGAGAATGGTAAGAATGAGAGGCTGAAAGATGGATGGTATATGTGGAGCAGAGAGAGAAAGTGCTTGTCTACCTGGAGCGTATGGGTTTTCATGGGCCTATTAAAAAATTTGTCTTTAAATCCATTGAGAAATCAATTTTAAAAACCCAGTGATTTTGGCGTGCTATTGCATTTTTGTGGGGATTTATCTAGTCAAATGATGACTTGATTTACTATTTGTTTTGATTATGCAGACTTCTTCAGGACAGGAAGCATGTCTTTTATTTCTTCAGAGTTCTCAGAATCTAGCAGTATACAATAAATAGAGTGGGTGACCAAAGGATGTGTGTTTCTTGTTATATTTCAGATTCTTGAAAGTGAGGCATTATGTAAACACACTTAGAAAGAAACTTATTTAACCAAATCCATTGGATAACTTATCACAACATTACAATTTGTGTTAAAACTGTGAAAAACATGTTCGTTATGATGAATAGACAGCTGGTTATCCACTACTATCTTAACCAACAAAGACTGTTTCTTAAATGTTTGGGAAACTAATAGGGTTCTTCCCTTTTCCAATAACATTATTTATCATTCATGATACTTGAAGTTTTACTATTATAGAATCATAAAGCCTTTGGGGTCTTTAAGAGTCCTCTTTGAAAGTGTAAATACCTAGTTGGGGTACTAACATTCACCAACTTCTGTCTCAATGGGGATTCAAATATAAAGGAACTATATCTATTGGGGATAAAGCAGAGGCATTGGTGATGTAGAAGTGATGTTTACCCAGATGGCTAGTCCCTCAGTTTTGCTTCCATTGTCACGTCCAGAAATTGTTTTGTAAATGATGGCAATGATTGTGCTACTCACCGTAGCTGCGTCTATGTGGACTTTGATTTCACAATAAAACAGAGAGTCCTTTTCCTCAAAACCTCTGGGACACTGAAGGTTAATAGTATCATGCGGGACAGTGCAATGGACTTTGGGGGATAAGTTGCTCTGTCACACAAGCTGAGCCAGCGATACTACCTGCCAAAGCCTTTGTGTTTCAGTGGACTTCTCAGACCTATTCTTCAGAAACAAGTTCTTCTCGTAAGACCAGAATTTCTTTAGAACATCAGTGGCCCTGATAGTAAAATAGTGCTTTCTTATCTTTCATCAAATTTTCCAGACTTCTTTATTTGCCCCACTGCTCAATACATTTCTAGTTGGTGGAGAGGACATGAATGAGAGAGAGCCTTTGTTGAGATAATGGGGTGAGGGTGGTTCTTCCAAAATATTTCATGATGATTTGAAAAATTAAGAACTCTGTGCATGACAGGGAAACGTTTCCATTGAACACATTCTATCAGACTTCTTATTTCCCTCTAGGGCTTTCTCCACTCTGCCTGGTAGTTTTCTACAACATCACTTTCTTATTTAGGAATTGATCTTCACTGAATGAATTATGAGCTATGGAAAATCTTATATTAAAAATATTTTTAAATGAATAAAGTCATTCTGTTATTCAATATAACTGCTTTATTCTGTAACGTATTCATAAGAGATGCCATAGATCTTACTGGTAGTTTTAATTAAAAAAAAAAAAATCACCTGGGAATAAGATTCTGATTGTTGAAGCAATCATATTAAATAAAGACCAAACCTTTTCTTTTTTTTTCCCCAAAATTCTTCTTCTGAGAGATGCTCATCTCAGGTCTTAATCTGTCTAAAAAAGTCTAAGTCAGGGAGCAGCAAAGTGTAGGACAAACCTGACCAATAGCTCCCCCTCCCCCCTTTTTTTTGTAAATAAACTTTTATTGAAACATAGTCACACCCATCTGTTTAAGTACTGTTTTGCTGCTTTTGCACTGCAACAGCAGAGCTGAGTAGTTGCAACAGAGAATATATGGCCCACAGAGCTGAACATATTCATTCTCTGGGCTTTCACTAAAAACAATTTGCCAACACTGGTCTAAGATATGTTTCTGTAGATCCTTTGACTATCACTTAAGCTACATACTTTGTATTGGAAAGAAGTGCTCAAGTTCAGGATAAATGAAAGTAACTGAATCCATCTGTATAAATACGCATGTTCCCCTTCAACTCCCAATCTTAAAGAATATGGGAAAGAACCATTATAGGGAGAGTTCCTATCAAGACAATTTGGGGTTTATTTTTAGGAAACCTGCATCAATTGGGCAAACTCTGATCTTCAGTTTAGTTCAGTTCAGTCACTCAGTCGTGTCCGACTCTTTGCAATCCCGTGGACTAGAACACTCCAGTCCTCCCTGTCCATTATCAACTCCTGGAGTTTACTCAAACTCATGTCCATCGAGTTGGTGATGCCACCCAATCATCTCATCCTCTGTCATCCCCTTCTCCTCCCCCCCTCAATTTTTCCCAGCGTCAGGGTCTTTGCAAATGAGTTAGCTCTTCGCATCAGGTGGCCAAAGTATTGGAGTTTCAGCTTCAGCATCAGTCCTTTCAATGAATATGCAGGACTGATTTCTTTTAGGATGGACTGGTTGGATCTCCTTGCAGTCCGAGGGACTCTCAAGAGTCTTCTCCAACACTGCAGATCAAAAGCATCAATTCTTCGATGCTCAGCTTTCTTTATATTCCAACTCTCACATCCATACGTGACTCCTGGAAAAACCATAGCCTTGACTAGATGAACCTTTATTGGCAAAGTAATGTCTCTGCTTTTCAATATGCTATCTAGGTTGGTCATAAGTTTTCTTCCAAGGAGAAAGCATCTTTTAATTTCATGGCTGCAGTCACCATCTGCAGTGATTTTGGAGCCTCCCAAAAGAAAGTCTGCCACTGTTTCCACTGTTTCCCCATCTATTTCCTGTGAAGTGATGGGACTGGATGCCATGATCTTAATTTTCTGAATGTTGAGCTTTAAGCCAATTTTTTCTTCTTCACTCTCTGCCATAAGGGTGGGGTCATCTGCATATATGAGGTTATTGATATTTCTCCCGGCAATCTTGATTCCAGCTTGTGCTTCTTCCAGCCCAGCGTTTCTCATGATGTACTCTGCATATAAGTTAAATAAGCAGGATGACAATACACAGCCTTGATGTACTCCTTTTCCTATTTGGAATTTGGAATTCTAATCTTGGTGACCTGTAAAGAGTTGCTACTTTTCTTATTCTAGCAGTCCAGAGATGGGAAGGCAGGGAAGGATCAATACAAATTTTCTGCCCCAGGAGAATTTCCATTCCTAGTGATTTCCCCAAGTACTTATAAGGATGTCTTAGTGTCAGGTGCTAGGTGTCTTAGCCATGAATTAGCTAAGAGGGCATGCTGGGGATATTTGTATTCCCCACTCACTCATCCCAGCAGGTAGATTCTGTTTTAACATTTGGTATTATGCAAAAAAGCAGGCTTGAGGGAAGTAAATGTAGCTTGCTCTCTGTTCTCTTTTACCTTTGTTTGAATGCGCTTAGTTGACTTCCCTATATATGCAAATTGGGAAAATGACTAGAATGTAAATTAGTTTTTTAAAAAAGTTCACAGATCTGATCTTGTTTGAATAGGCATTGGAAAAGACTCAGGAAAATACTTTTGGCTACTTTCCTTAATAAGCAAGCCAGAGAGCAAATATGTACTAAGTCTATTACCACTCTGCCCCTTCTCGCCCTTCTGCTATAAGACATCACTAATAGATCACTGTGCTCATTCAGAGAGCCTCAGAATTCATCTTAATATGGTCCAAGAAGCCACCACCAACTAGTCAGAATTGGAATATGGGATGGAACCTTGCTTTCCAAAGCTGTTTTTATATATGTGTAACTGTGAGACTGTCCATCCTAAAGGAAATCAGTCCTGAATATTCATTGGGAGGACTGATGCTGAAGCTGAAACTCTGAAACTTTGGCCACCTGGGGCGGAGAACTGACTCATTTAAAAAGACCTTAATGCTGGGAAAGATTGAGGCAGGAGGAGAAGGGGACAACAGAGGATGAGATGGTTGGATGGCATCATCAACTCAATGAACACGAGTTTGAGTGAACTCTGGGAGTTGGTGATAGACAGGGAGGCCTGGAGTGCTCTAGTCCATGGGGTTGCAGAGTCAGACACGACTGAGCAACTGAACTGAAATGTGAGACTATTATTTCTTCCTTAGCTCCTCATGTGGTAATTGATCCAGGTCTTGAAGGTAGTAACTGAGGAGGCCTGGCAAACCAAGGCATTCTCAGCACAGCGCAGAGCACAAAGTATGCATGACCAGACGGAGTAAAGCAGTGTGTGCATTGGAAAGTCACACGAAATGAAGTTGGAACAAGAAAGAGTGTCCAGATTTAGGGAGACATTGGCATCCAGGCCAAGATGTTTGAATGTGATTTGTAAAAGCAGTGTTCCTAAAGGATAGTCAATGTTTTCCAGAGAAACAAAATCAATAGGATAGAGTATACACACACACACACACACACACACACACACACACACACACACACATGCACACACAGGAGTAAGGATTTATTTTAAAGAATTAGCTCTTGCGATTTGTGGAAGCTGCCAAGTTCAAAAATTGCAGAGCAGGCCAGCAGGCTGGAAATTCCACCAGGAATTGATGTTGAGGTCTTGAATCTGAAGCCAGTCTGAAGGCCAAATTCCTTCTTTGGAGGGCTTCAGTCTTCTCTCAAGTCTTTCAGTTGATTGGATGTGGCCCACATACATTATGGAAAGTTTTCAGCTTTACTCAAAGTATAGTGATTTAAATGTTAATCACATCTTTAAAAGCCACCATAACTGTAAACTGATATTTGCCCAAACAGTGGGGTACCATACCCCAGCCAAGTTGACATATTAAAATTAATCATCACAGTCAGCATAGATAATCTTCAGTGGTAGACAGATTTGTGTTTTTAAATTTGTATTATACATTTAAATCTCTTTTACAGAAAGCTTCTGATTTCATAGAAATTATTGGTTAGAACAAAGGTAAATTTATTTAAGTAAAACAGAGTTGATTTAAAGAAAAGTATTAAATATCGGGTATAGATGGTCTGTGAATATGGTGAGTATATGAAGGTTGTACTGAAATGACTGACAATGGTAAACAAAAGAATTGCTATACTACTGCAACAAGGAAATGTCATAAGGAAATGGAGTTTTAGGAAGATTAATTCTGTGTCTATGAACAAAGGCCACAGATAGATAAAAGTTCATCAACAAATAATAGATGTGAAAATGTTTGCTTTTGCCATAGTAGAAATAATGCATCTTTCAATCTCTTGTTCTTTAAAAGAAATTGGTTATGCTATACTCATTTTTACAAATAGAAGTTTTAAATTTTATGTAATCCGAGCAGTTTTCTTTTATGATTTCTTAAATGGATTTTAAACTTAAGAAGTCATCCCTGGTTTTAAATTCAGAGATCTAAAAACCTTGTTTGAGCGGGCCCTTGGAAAAGGATGTTTTAAAAAATTTAACTTTTTAATGTATCTGAGATTTATTTTGTTATACACTAAGAAAGATGAGTCTAATTAATTTTATTTTTAAAAAAGTCTTACCAAGTTATTCCCAAACAAGTTAATGAATAGTTCTTCCTTTCTAGTGATATCACTTTTGTTTTCTAGCAAATTCTTGTATGGAAAAAAAAATCAATTCTGGACTATCTAGTGTTTGGACTATCTATCTGGACTATCTATTATGTTTTTCTTTTTTCAGTAGAGTCTTATTTTAATTATCATAGCCTTATTTTTTTTCACCATAGAGAGTTTATTTTCCATATAAAAGGGAAGAAGCTAGCATATAAACAAAAGAGCAAAGATAGGAGTTCACGTGGGAGACCATGACAGTGACTTGAGGCTGAGAGTGGTGAAGTCTGGTCCTAGGGGAGAACTGGAAGTTGTGATGAAGAGATGGGGTCAGATCCAGGACCTGTCCTGCAGGCAGAGACCATGAGATGTGTTGATGCCAAAATGTATGGAACACAGCAAAAACATTTTTAAAAGAGGTTTCTCACCAAAAATGCTAACTAATCTTGGAGAGTCTCCTGGAGAGGCAGAGGGTGGAGATTGGTGGCAACTACAGCCACCAGGAAACTGGTGGCAGCCACCCTTGGGAACTCCTCCCACCACGTGGACAATGGTGCTGGTGCTGGTGCTGGTGGGCAACACTGCAGAAACCTCTTTCCAGTTCGGCTAGTCCCATTCATGTTCTTCAAAAATTTCTTTGATAACATTTTTTTCTTCCTGAGAACATCAGAATCTAGTCAGATTCTCTGAAATTTTATAGAATATTTACTAGACTTTTATAAATCATTATAAGGGTTGTAATGAGTTTGTGTATATTTCATGTACGAGTTTATGTCCACTTTCAATTAACTTTTGATGTCTGTGACAATAGAATTTAGAGTCAACAAATTAGTCTAAAATAATGACAAAGACATTTTAATCTCAGTTGCCTCCTTTACTTGAGCAATTAATAGCCAAATTGAATTTAATCCCCTTTCATTTTTGCACCTAAATATCCGATGGAAATGTAATCCAACAGTCAAAGATCCAATGACTGGCTTCAAGGAGCAGACTAATAGGAACAATGATAAATACTGTCAGTGAATGGATTTAGAAACTCTTGAAGTATAATTCACATTTCAACTTTTATTTAAAATTTCATTTTAATTCCTTAGTATTTCAAATGGAAACCCATGATCCCCTTCAGCAAGATTTTCCATCTTGTATGTTTATAATTTTTTTTCTCTTATTTTCTTTACCCCCTTCATGATTTTGTTATCCGTACAGCAAGTTCTTCTGATACTGGCTAATTCTTGGTACCCTCGAAATTCTCCTGACAGCAGAAAGCAGTGATCAGACAGGTTGAATGATTCAATGGAAATTTAATCTGATCTCATTTTAGCCACATGTAACAAGCAACCTGCTGTGAACTAGAATTGTAATGCTGGAAATTATCTGATTCCTGCAGGCCTCTCTTCCTTCTCTGCCCTGGTGAATGACTGCTAAAGGAATTTAAAGAATGTAAAACATGATAAATGTTGATTTGTTGCCTTGACCTTCTTGCAGGTAAAATTAAAGAGGAGTATCACAGATTTTAGATTTTATTTATAAGGACAAAACATTTAAATGTACTCACTTAAGTTGCTTTTTGAGGCAGTAATGTCCTATTTCCTTTAGATTAGAGTTCCAGATTTGAACCCACTCTGAAAAACAATGTGAAATGAAACAACAACCAAAACAAAGAAATCTCTGTCAATAGAACACTTTAGCTGCAAAGACTGATGTCCTAAAAGAGAGTTGACAAGAGGTGATTGGTCAGTTCACTGATCTAAAGGGGAGGCGTCCTTTATCTGTGGCTGGCTAGGGAAGGCCAGTTACAATGTAGAAAAGCTAAGAAATGGTAGGGAGAAGTGGAGAAACAAGCAGGAAAATAGTGAAAAACTGAACTTAAGGTTCAGATGAAACAGCAAATTTTAGAGTTGATTGGACCAAAGTTTAAGAAGATTGTGGTGACCACTGTTACATTGTTGACTCCCAATGGTCCACATCTCCCAATATTTGCCTTTGTATAGTTCTCTCTCTTTGAACCTGAGTTGCGCCTGTGATTTATTTTGATTAACTGGAAGTGGCTGAGTGATGTGGTGTTGGTTCTTGTTCTAAGCCTTAAGCAGTTTGTGTTTTGTTCTCTTCAGAGCCATGATCGGCTTTACAAAATTCTGTTTGCCGGCTAGAGCTATGTGGAGAGCCATTGCAGAAGCCACATAAGAGGGAGAGGCCCTGAGAGACAAGCCTGGTCATCCCAGCATCCCAGCCAAGTCCAGGTCCCTGATGACCTACCAGCTGGATAATCCACATGAGCAGCCATTGGTAAGATCAACAGAAGAATCATCCAGCTAGGCTCAGTCCAGACTGCAGAATTATGAGCAGATAAAATGTCCATTGTTTTGAGCCACTAAGTTTTGGGGTGATTTGTTATACAGCAAAATATAGTTGATGGCATGATAATGAAGACTCAGGGATCAAGACCCAGTGACTGTGCTCTCTGAGACAGCATCATGGGGACTGAAGATGGTTACCTGGGACCAAAGCAAGCTTGGTTCAAATCCTTTACTTCATCACTTTTTAGCTTTTATGGCCTTGGACAAGTTATTTAATTTTTCTGGGGCTCAATCTTGTTAGCTGTGAAGTGAGAGAAATATTCTTTCACAAGATAGTTAAGAAATGAGTGAAAGTTTGGGTAACAAATTAAGTACCCGCCAAGTCTTAGTTGTATTCCGTTTCTTTGCTAACTCTCTCACTCCCTACACCCACACTGAGGGGATAAAAGTGATCCATACTACATTAACTACTTAGGGCAGCCATGTGATCTACTAAAGGCAATTCTTTTTTGCACTGTGTATGTATATTTGATGAACAGTCATTGTGTTTATATGAACAAGAAGTAAACACCTAAAATACAGATGATGGATTCTTTAACTGATAGCAGGCTTGGGAGGCATAGCTGGAGTCAATGCATATATGTGTCCATGTCCCATACCACCCACACCTGCTCCTCTGAAATACTACTGCTGTTTATTAGACTAAGCTGGAGTCATAAAGGAATGTTGAAGTTACATTCAGCTTACTTTATTACAGAAGGCATGATATTTCCATTTGGTTTTCACAACGAAGCATTAGCATGTCAATTGCTTGTGAAGTTCACTCAGGCAAAAGCTGCAGATTTTTGAGGTAGTGCTGGATAAAACTTGGTGTTTGTTGAGTACTTGTCTTCATACTGAAAAGAAAAAAGCCCTATAGTGTCTAAGTTATGTGCAGATACCAAGTTTCGAAGTCTTCCAAGAGAAAACACACACACATACACAAAAGAAAGGATTAAGGAAAAAAGAAATAAACCTGCTCTGGCCTCAGTTCCCAATTTTTAAAATGAGAAAGCCACACTAGAAGGTTCTCTAAGGTCACCTCCAGATCTGAGTGTTAGCAGACATCTCAAATCCTGTGCATGTATTAGCCCTTTGTGAGATTAAAAACTCAGGTTGTTCTCCAGCAAAACTTTAATTGCAAAGCTTTAATTAGGAAAAAAATAAAAATACTCATTCAGATTATGCTTTTTTAATTTTATTTTTAATTGTATTTTTATTGTTTCCATTTTATTTTAAAGGAGAGATGAGAACTGCAATTTGCCAAATTGCTATACACGTTTCCTTGCCATACAACTGCCCTAGCAAGTTAACTTAAAACAATTTTCTAAAATGCATTTTTAATGAGAAACTGAGACCCCTGAAATTTGTCTTAAATACTTTTTTTTTTTTTCCCCCTTCAGACCTCTTATAGGATTGTAGAGTTTCCATACGTCAGTGCCAAGAGCATGGCAGAGGAATTTGGCTCAGCTTAGTAATTACCTTGTGTTAGTCTAGCTCAAAGTTGTTTTTCTCTTAATAGTTAAAGAGAGCCATTCAAATGCTTTGATTCTAGTAATAAAACTCCCAATGGGCAGGATAGGTGAATGCCCATGTAATGTTTAGCCTATTAAAATGGCCATATCCAAAGCTTATGCAGAGTAAATGTTGCTAGGACAGGTCAGAAAAAAAATATGAGAAAATAAGAGAATTAAAGTAAGTACAGGAGTGTCCTTCCTCTCTCCAAATAAGATCCCACAATTATAATGGACATTTCTTTTTTTGCCTTCTTTCATGGCGAGAGGGAAGGATCTCCCCAAAGTTTCACTGTGTGCTTCTAGAATGGTGTCAGCTATAGGCTTCACAGTAGTGCACAGTACCTGAGAGCACAAACTATCTTTGGTGAAGGACCAGTTTGTTTTATCTCCCACACTCCCATCCACTGAGGACTGGTACTTGTGTAAAATACAATGAAAATGAAGTACTGGAAAAATGACTTTCAAACAATGACATATAAAATATATGCCTCAATTTTTTTATTATTATTAGATTTAATTACTCTGTCAAATTGTAATAAGTTTCTAGCCATTCTCAGTTTCTATAGTTACCTTGTTGCAGATGGTAACAAAAATGTGGAAACAGGCACTGGTCCANATGAAGTACTGGAAAAATGACTTTCAAACAATGACATATAAAATATATGCCTCAATTTTTTTATTATTATTAGATTTAATTATTCTGTCAAATTGTAATAAGTTTCTAGCCATTCTCAGTTTCTATAGTTACCTTGTTGCAGATGGTAACAAAAATGTGGAAACAGGCACTGGTCCATGGACTGTACTTTAAGTATACTGACCTAGACTAGGCCAGTAGTATTCTTTGATTCCCACTGATTATTTCAGGGGTGATTTTATGACCTGAAAGTGTTAAAGTGTTAGTCAATCAATCATGTCTGATTATTTGCAATCCCATGGACTGTAGCCTGCTAGGCTCCTCTGTCCATGGGATTCTTCAGGCAAGAATACTGGAATGGGTAGTCACTCCCTTCTTCAAGGGATCTTCACGACTCAGAGATGGAACCTGGGCCTCCTGCACTGCAGGAAGATTCTTCACCATCTGAGCCACCAGGGAAACCCCTGGTGACCTGAGCTGGTCCCAATCACTTGAATCAGTTCAGTTCAGTTCAGTCGCTCAGTCGTGTCCGACTCTTTGCGACCCCATGAATCGCAGCATGCNTTATACACATCTTCTACATCTCATGAAGCCTTCCGTATCTACATTTCAGTTTACAGGAAATCTAGGGGGTTATAAGAAACACGTTAAGTGGTACCATGAGGAAACAGTCATACAAATCTAGAAGTCTGGACATTCCACAAAACAACTGGTCTAGACTTCTCAACAGGCCAAAATCATGTGAAGAAAGGGGTCTGTTTTACATTAAAAGATACTTGAAATTCAGAATAGCAAAATGCAATGCGTGATCCTTGTTTGGATCCTGGTTTGAATAAACCAGATATAAATGAAAGTTGGGGAAAAGATAGTATTAGATGGTAATAGAAATTATTGAAATTTTGTTAGATTTGTGATATAGGAGAATCCTCTTTTACTTATTGAAGTCAAATGTTCATTGTACAATTTTTATTTTTCAATATATTTGTTCGGCTCAGTTTGGTTCAGTCGCTCAGTTGTATCCAACTCTTTGCAACCCCATGAATCACAGCACGCCAGGCCTCGCTGTCCATCACTAACTCCCGGAGTTCACTCAGACTCACGCCCATCAAGTCAGTGATGTCATCCAGCCATCTCATCCTCTGTCATCCCCTTCTCCTCCTGCCCCTAATCCCTCCCAGCATCAGAGTCTTTTCCAGTGAGTCAGCTCTTCGCATGAGGTGGCCAAAGTACTTGAGTTTCAGCTTTAGCATCATTCCTTCCAGAGAAATCCCAGGGTTGATCTCCTTTAGAGTGGACTGGTTGGATCTCCTTGCAGTCCAAGGGACTCTCAAGAGTCTTCTCCAACACCACAGTTCAAAAGCATCAATTCTTCAGCACTCAGCCTTCTTCACAGTCCAACTCTCACATCCATACATGACTACTGGAAAAACCATAGCCTTGACTAGACGGACCTTAGTCAGCAAACTAATGTCCCTGCTTTTGAATATGCTATCTAGGTTGGTCATAATTTTCCTTCCAAGGAGTAAGTGTCTTTTAACTTCATGGCTGTAATCACCATCTGCATTGATTTTGGAGCCCCCAAAAATTAAGTCTGATTTGTTAGGTACAGTTACTTTATAATATTATGTTAGTTTCAGGTATACAGCCTAGTGACTTGTTTTTTTTTAATTATATTTCATTATGTGTGTGCTACAAAATGTTGAGTATATTTCCCAGTGCTATAAGGTAAATCCTTGTTGCTTATCTATTTTATATATGGTAGTTTGTATCTGTCAATCCCATACTCCCAATTTGTCCCCTCTCCCCTCTTCTTTTGTAACTATAAGTTTTTCTATATTCGTGAGTCTGTTTCTGTTTTGTATATACATTCACTTGTATTATTTTTAGATTCTACATATAAATGATATCATACAGTATTTGTCTATTTTATTTCACTAAGCATAATAGTCTCTAGGTCCATCCATGTGCAGCCAGTGGCAATATTTCATTCTTTTTTATGGCTGATTAATATTCCATTATATATATATATATGTATATGCTTAGTTGCTCGGTCATGTCTGACTCTTTGCAACCCCAAGGACTGTAGTCCACTAGTCTCCTCTGTCTGTGGAACGGTCCAGACAAGAATACTGGAGTGGGTTGCCACGCCCTCCTCCAGGAGATCTTCCCAACCCGGGAACTGAACCTAGGTCTCCTGCACTGCAGGTGGATTCTTTACAGTCTGAGCCACCAAGGAAGCCCATATATGTGTATATATATAAATATCACATATTCTTAAGCCAGTTACCTGTTGAAGTGCACTTGAGTTGTGGCCATGTTTCGGCTATTGTAAATAACACTGCTATGAACAGTGAGTACAGGTATGTTTTCGAATTAGAGTTTTTACCCAGGAGTGGAATTACTGGATCATATGGGAATTGCACTTTTAACTTTTTAAGGAACCTCCATACTGTTTTCCATAGTGGCTGTACTTTCTCAATATATTTTAAGTATTTCATCATTAAAAAGGTCTTCTGTGAATGGAGTAGAGGCAGGAGAAGAGTTATTCTTTCACTAGGAGCGGGCTGAGATATATCTACTATTTTCTGTTATAATAACTAAGTTACTACTTAAGACATGAAAGATGAGATAATAAATAATTATTTATAATAATATTATAATCAAATAATATAAACATAAAGTTATATATTTATATATTAATATTGTATAAATATTAATATTATTTAATATTTAATGTTAATGTTAATTTAATAATAATATAATCAAATAGTATAAATATAAAGTTATATAAAATTAAACAGACTATATTTTCAAAGTGGTAGAATTTTAATTCATTTGCTTCTCTTGGAGATGAGGCTAACACAGGCAGACAGTCTTAAAATAGGAACACCTAATACCTACTGCACAGGAGGATAGAGACAATAACTACAATGCATAGATATTCAGGACCTACCACATCCCAGGCACCATGCCATGTGTTGAAGATACTACAAGAAAGGCCAGTGTGGTCCCTGCCACAGTGGGATGTCCTCTCNAAAATTGCTCAGTTGTGTCAGCCTCTTTGTGACCCCATGGACTATACAATACGTGGAATTCTCCAGGCCAGAATACTGGAGTGTGTAACCTTTCCCTTCTCCAGCAGATCTTCCTAACCCAGGGATCGAACCCAAGTCTCCCACATTGCAGGTGGAATCTTTATCAGCTGAGCCATCAGGGAAGCACAGAGTTAACATATAACCCAGCAATTCCACTTCTAGGTCTAATATATACTCAAGAGAAATGAAAATATATGTCCACAAAAAACTTGTATACAAATGTCTATAGCAATTGTATTCATAAGAGTTAATGGTAGAAATAACCCAAATATCCATCAACTGATGAATAGGTAAATCAAAAACCTTCTATCTATGCAGTTAATATTATTTTGGCATAAAAAGCCATAAACTGATCTATGTTTCAACATGGCTGAACTGTGAAAACCTGCTAATGAAAGAAGCCAGTCACAAAATGACTACATATGACTCCATTCATCTGAAACATCCAGATTAGGGAAACCAAGACAGAGCAGAACGTAGATTAGTGGTTGCTTACAGCTGCATGTTAGGGGAAGGAGGTTATGAGGCTAAAGGTTATGTGGTTCTTTTTAAAGTCATGAAAATATTTTAAAAATTGACTATAGTAATGCACATATCTGAGTATAACAAACATCATGGAATTACACACTTTAAATGAGTGAATTGTATGGTGTGCTCTAGTGTGTGCTTAGTCGCTCAATCATGTCCAACTCTTTGTGACTCCATGGACTGTAGCCCTGCCAAGCTCCTCTGTCCATGGGGATTCTCCAGGCAAGAATACTGGAGTGGGTTGCCATGCCCTCCTCCAGGAAATCTTCCCAACCCAGGGATCGCATCCAGGTCTCCTGCATGTGGGCAGGTTCTGTACCACCTGAGCCACTAGGGAAGCCCAAGCATACTGGAGTGGGTAGTCTATCTCTTATCCAGGAGAACTTCCTGACTCAGGAATCGAATTGGGGTCTCCTGCATTGGAGGCGGATTCATTACCAGCTGAGCTACCCAGGAAGCCCTAATTGTATGGCATGTGAACTGTGTTTCAATAAACTGTAGAAACAAAGAATTCCAAAGAAGTGCTTGAGGATGACAAGAAGAAGAGAAGATATGGCAATAGACGTCAACACATTTTTGGTAGATGGAAATCTGGTGGAGGAATGGTAACCGGCAAGCAGAAGAGGCAAAGTGCTGGCAAACCAATTCATACCACAAAACTCTGGAAGATGAATGACCTGGTGGCACCAGATAAGAAAAATCAGCGGATATGCTGTAAACTTTTTGATCTTTTTTTGTTGTTGTTCTGCATTGGGTATAATTAAAATTTTTGTGGGGGGTGGTACTCTTCCTCAACATTTTGTAAATTCCTGTTGAAATGTGCAGAGGATCCCAGATGTCTTGCTGGGGACAGAGCCTGAGATAACTTTTACACTGGCATTATTTAGTTTTGGGGTCTGAAGATGGTGGTGGTGGTAGCTGTAGGAATCAAAAGCTAGAAATCTCAACAGGTAAAATCCAAGACAGTATTCAATGTTCTGTTTTTTAAGTGTATTTATATGAAAATAATTCAACTTATGGAAAAGTTGCATGGATGGTAAAGCCATGTACCCTTTATCCAGACTTACCTACTAACATCTGGACCCATTTGAGATCCCTCCCTTTTCTGTCTCTTTGACTCTGCTTCTGTCTTTTTCCCTCCCTTCCTCTTCTTTCTGTTTATATATGAGTATACATATATACACATATTTGAAAAATATGCATATATTTCTGAATATTTCAGAATATACTTTATATGTTATACAACTTTTCATTGTATATTTCATTGTGTATTTAAGAAAACAAGATTGTCTTTCATATAGTATAATAATTTATCCTCTTCAGTAAGTGTAACAATGATTTAACAAACAATGGCATAAAACTTTTAACTGATATATTCATATTCAATTTTTTTCAATTTATTGAGTTATGTCCTCTGTAATTTTTTTTTCAAAATCTTCATTAAAGGATTCAGTGTAAAATCACAGGTTGCATTTAGTTGTCTTGTGTCTTTAGTCTCCTTTAATCTGGATTAGTGTTTTTTAGCCTTCCTTTTTTATGACAAGGTCATTTATTGAAGGATATATTTGATGTATCATCTTTATAACCTCTTTTCTTTTGGTGGAGTTTATCTTGCTCAGACTTGAGAGAATGTTTTTACAGTTGGGAATCCTAGGGACATCAGGGACAGTCAGGACCAGGCTTCCTCTGAAATAAATAAATAAATAAATAAATAACCCAAAAACCCAGCATAGATACAAAGATATGTGGAGGGATTTTTTTAAACAGATACACCTCCTGTGTTCAAGGGAGGCAGTTATGGGCAATGGAGCGGGCTTGAAGTGTATCTTCCTTTTGGGTAGAAACAATGGTGGCACTGTGGATGCAGGAGAAGACAGGTGAAGGAAGGAGCTGTCATTGTTGGTAAACCCTCCTCAGAGGGGAGGGAAAGAATTATGTATCTGGGGTCAAGATTGACTCATCAGCTTCAATGAGGGAATGCAGGCAAGCAAAGTATGGAAATGACACAGGGCTTAATTTCAGCAGTTTATAATCTAAGGAAGCTATAAGGGGTACAACTAGTAAATGACTAATAACTAGCATAGGAAGATGAAATAAAGACATGTGCACCATCAAGAAAAGTGATGTTATTGTCTACAAAGGTATGGAGATGCCAATATAAATTTTAGTGGCAAGAAAGTAGATGAGAAAAAAATCATGAAAGTTTTCTTGGAAGAAGTAACTATGGATGTGAGTTAAAAAAGTCAAAAAGTATCACTAAATATAACTGTGTTCATTAGAAGTTATGCTAAAGAGAAGCCCACTCCTTATATCAGTGTATTTGGTCCTGTAGGTTGTGTTCTGTAAAATAAATAAAAAATTTTAAATGTTGTGAAGAGAAGAAGGGATTTGTCAGATGAAAGAGGAAGCAACAGGAAGAGACACTCTATGGGTGGAAGGGGCCAGGTTTGAGAACCTTAAGGGNCTCCTTATATCAGTGTATTTGGTCCTGTAGGTTGTGTTCTGTAAAATAAATAAAAAATTTTAAATGTTGTGAAGAGAAGAAGGGATTTGTCAGATGAAAGAGGAAGCAACAGGAAGAGACACTCTATGGGTGGAAGGGGCCAGGTTTGAGAACCTTAAGGGGCTGAATAGCTTAAGAGTGGTTTTGGGCAAAAAGAATTAACCAAGATTTCTAAGTTGTTTGCTACAGGGTCGTGAGTGTGCCATGCCCTTGTTTCTCTTTTTGTCATGCTTCCTATTTATTAATATAGGTGACTCTGCACACTTGTGCTTTTTGGTGAATTCTTTTGAGGAGATACGAGGGGAGTGGGTGACATATATTTGTGACTCTGGCTCCATGCAGGTAAAGACACATTATATATGAGAGGAAGCTGTAGTTGAAGGCAGAGTAGACCTTGGAGGTGTATATCCCTTGGCACAGCAGAGTTTTATATATTATGTGCGGTCCAAAGGGTGACCACTAGGCAATAAGAAGGTCTCAGGTAATATCTAGGTAACAGGCAGAATAAATAGGAATTTTCACTAAAGTAAATATATGGTATGTGAATGGGTGGTTGGGAAGCTAGATCAGAAGTATCTAAAGGGCCCTGGAGGGATGGACAGATCTTCTGGGTTGGGTGGTGGGGGAAAGACTGTGGTTTCATCTTTCTTGTGTTGTCCCCTCCCCAACCCTCAAGAACCTGTGGTGTTTATGCTAAACCTCTGTGATGTGGGCCTAGAACTCTAGTCTAGAATGTGTACTTTAAATGCCCAGATGCCTGAGGCAGCAATGCACTTCTGATGATTTGGATCATCTTCTTTGTCTGAGGAAACTTACTGCACCATGGCTGAGTTCCAGCTCAACTTCCTAAGTTTTCCCATCCTTGCCTTTGTGTGTTGGGTGGGGCTCCTTCTTCCGTCACTGTGCTACCTAAAGGGGAACTCAAGTTTCTCAATATTTTGGAAACAGGGAGACATTGATCAGGTCAGTAAGCCAGAGTCCCTTAAAGATATTAAATCTAGCTTTTCAAATGGATGCATTCAGTGCTATCAGTTTCCCTCCAGGTACTGTTTCTTTTGTATCTCACAGACTTTGACAAGTTGTATTTTAATTTTCATTTAGTTTAAAAATTTTCTTATTCCTCCTGAGATTTCTTCCTTGA
>SJYA01001236.1:856950-867711 GCA_006410615.1 Neotragus moschatus
TTCTCATTGAATATTTCATTGTGTATTTAAGAAAACAAGATTCTCTTACATATAGTACAATTATTTATCCTCTTCAGTAAATGTAACAATGATTTATCATTGGCATAAAGCTTTTAACTGATCTATTCATATTCAACTTTTTCCAACTTATTGAGTAATGTCCTTTGTAATTTTTTTTTCAAAACCTTCATTAAAGGATTCAGTGTAAAATCACAGGTTGCATTTAGTTGTCTTGTGTCTTCAGTCTTCTTTAATCTGGATTAGTCTTTATAGCCTTCCTTTTTTATGACAAGGCCATTTTTTGAAGAATATATTTGATGTGTCATCTTTATAATCTCTTTTCTTTCGGTGGAGCTTATCGTGCTCAGACTTGAGAGAATGTTTTTACAGTTGGGAATCCTAGGGACCTCGGGGAGAGTTAGGACCAGCCTTCCTCTGGGAAAAAAAAAGAAAAAAAAAAAGAACCCAAATAGCACCATAGATAAACAATGGTGACACTGTGGATGCAGGAGAAGACAGGTGAAGGAAGGAGATGTCATTGCTGGTAAACCCTCCTCAGAGGGAAGGGAAAGAATTAGGTATCTGGGGTCAAGACTGACTCATCAGATTCAATGAGAGAATGAAAGCAAACAAAGTATGGAAATGACACAAGGCTTAATTTCAGCAGTTTATAATCTAAGGAAGCTATAAGGGGTACAACTAGTAAATGACTAATAACTAGCATAGGGAGATGAAATAAATACATGTACACCATCAACAAAAATGATGTTATTGTCTACAAAGGTATGGAGAAGCCAATAGAAATTTTAGTGAAAAGAAAGTAGATGAGAAAAAAATCATGAAAGTTTTCATGGAAGAAGTAACTATTGACGTGAGTTAAAAAAGTCAGAAAGTATCACGAAATATAACTGTGTTCATTAGAAGTTATGCTAAAGAGAAGCCCACTCCTTATATCAGAGTGTATTTGGTCCTGCAGGTTGTGTTCTGTAAAATAAATAAAAAATTTTAAATGTTGTGAGGAGAATAAGGGATTTGTCAGATGAAAGAGGGAGCAGAAGAGACACTCTGTGGGTGGAGGGGGCTAGGTTTGAGAACCTTAAGGGGCTGAATAGCTTAAGAGTGGTTTTGGGCAAAAAGAATTACTCAAGATTTCTAAGTTGTTTGCTACAGGGTCATGAGTGTGCCATGCCCTTGTTTCTCTTTTTGTCATGCTTCCTATTTATTAATATAGGCGACTCTGCATACTTGTGCTTTTTGGTGAATTCTTTTGAGGAGATACGGGGGGAGTGGGTGACATATATTTGTGCCTCTGGCTCCATGCAGGTAAAGACACATTATATATGAGAGGAAGCTGTAGTTGAAGGCAGAGTAGACCTTGGAGGTGTATATCCCTTGGCACAGCAGAGTTTTATATATTATGTGCGGTCCAAAGGGTGACCACTAGGCAATAAGGTCTCAGGTAATATCTAGGTAACAGGCAGAATAAATAGGAATTTTCACTAAAGTAAATATATGGTATGTGAATGGGTGGTTGGGAAGCTAGATCAGAAGCATCTAAAGGGCCCTGGAGGGATGGACAGATCTGCTGGGTTGGGTGGTGGGGGAAGGACTGTGGTTTCATCTTTCTTGTGTTGTCCCCTCCCCCACCCTCAAGAACCTGTGGTGTTTATGCTAAACCTCTGTGATGTGGGCCTAGAACTCTAGTCTAGAATGTGTACTTTAAATGCCCAGATGCCTGAGGCAGCAATGCACTTCTGATGAGTTGGATCATCTTCTTTGTCTGAGGAACCTTACTGCACCATGGCTGAGTTCCAGCTCAACTTCCTAAGTTTTCCCATCCTTGCCTTTGTATGTTGGGTGGGGCTCCTTCTTCTGTCACTGTGCTACCTAAAGGGGAACTCAAGTTTCTCAATATTTTGGAAACAGGGAGACATCGATCAGGTCAGTAAGCCAGAGTCCCTCAAAGATATTAACATCTTTCTTTTCAAATGGATGCATTCAGTGCTATCAGTTTCCCTCCAGGTACTGTTTCTTTTGTATCTCACAGACTTTGACAAGTTGTATCTTAATTTTCATTTAGTTTAAAAATTTTCTTATTCCTCCTGAGATTTTTTCCTTGACCCATTTGTTAGTAGCATGCTCTTTACTCTTCAAACAGTTTGGCATTTTGGCCTTTCTAACTATCTTTCTGTAAACGATTTCTAGTTTAATTCTATTATCATCTAAAAACACATTTTGTATGATTTCTAGTTTGCATTTGTTAGATGCATTTCATGGTCCAGAATGTGGTGTATTTTGGTCAATGTTCCGTGTGTATTGTGTTGTTGGATGAAGTATTCTATAAATGTCAATTAGATCAATTTGACTGATGGTGCTGGTTAGGGCAACTCTACCTTACTGATTTTCTGCCTGCTGAATCTGTCCATTTCTGATAGAGGGGGGATTGAAGTCTCCAAAAATAACAGTAGATTCATCTAATTGTCCTTACAGTTGGGCCAGTTTTTGCTTCACATATTTTGACAGTCTGTTGTTAGACTGTATACATGTGAAGGATCGTTGTGTCTTCTAAGAGAACTGACCCTTTTGTTGTTACATACTGTCCCTCTTTATCCATCAGAACTCTCCTTNTGAAGTCTCCAAAAATAACAGTAGATTCATCTAATTGTCCTTACAGTTGGGCCAGTTTTTGCTTCACATATTTTGACAGTCTGTTGTTAGACTGTATACATGTGAAGGATCGTTGTGTCTTCTAAGAGAACTGACCCTTTTGTTGTTACATACTGTCCCTCTTTATCCATCAGAACTCTCCTTGTTCTGAAGTCTGCTTTGTCTGAAATTAATATAGCTCCTCCTGCCTCTTTCATCAGTGTTAGCATGGTATAGTATCTTTATTTTTCAAGTGGGTGTTTGGTAGGCAACACATAATTGGATCTCATGTTATCCACTGACAATCTAGCTTTTAATTGGATGTATTTAGATGACTTACATTTAGCAATTTTCTATATAGTTGGAGTAATATCCATCATGTCTGTAACTCTTTATTATAAGTATTCTTTTCTTCTTCCCCTCTTTTTCAGCCTTTTCTGGTTTCAAACAAGTACTTTGTAGGATTCTATCCTCTCTTCTCTTAGCATATCAAGTATTCTATAAAAATATTTCAGTAGTTGCCATAAAACTTGCAATATATTCAATACATCAACAACTAATGTACTGACCACTAGTACACTGACAACTCAAATCTGCTTTCATATAAACACTATAACCCTTCATAAGTAGTATAAGTTCTGTTATAACAGAGTTCCCAATTCCTCCCTCCTATCCCTTGTACACTGACGTCATTTATTTCACCTATCCATATACTTGATCACTCAATACACTATCAGTAGTATCATTAAGTCAATTGAGAATAAGAAAAATAAAATTTTTTTTTTCTTTTACCATCATTGATTCCTTTTCCTCTCTTCCTTTATGAAGACTTGTTTTCATAAAGGATGCTGTTTTCCTTCTTCCTATAGAACTTCTTTTAACATTTATTCTAGGGAAGGTTTGCTGTTGCTGACTATCTCAGTTTTTGTTTTGAGACAGTTTTTATTTCTCCTTGACTTTTGAAGGATACTTTTACTAGATAAAAAGTTCTGGAGTGATCTTTTTCTTTCAACACTTTAAATATTTCAGTCAGTTTTCTTTTTGCTTATATGGTTTATGATCAAAAATGAAAGTGAAAGTCACTCAGTCAACTCTGCATCCAATGTCCAACTCTTTGCGACCCATGGACTATACTGTCCATGGAATTCTCCAGGCGAGAATACTGGAGTGGGTAGCCTTTCCCTTCTCCAGGGGATGTTCCCCACCCAGGGATCAAACCCAGGTCTTCTGCATTGCAGGTGATTCTTTACCAGCAGTGCCACAAGGAAAGGCCAAGAACACTGGAGTGGGCAGCCTATTCTTTCTCCAGCAGATCTTTCCGACCCAGGAATCAAACCGAGGTCTCCTGCACTGTAGGTGGGTTCTTTACCAACTGAGCTATCAGGGAAGCTCTGGTTTATGATGAGAAGCCCATAATTCTCATCCTTGTTCCTCTAGAGGCATGGCATTATTTTCTTCTGTTTTCTTTCAAGATTTTATCTTTCAGATTCCTACAGTTTTAACCAAATATGTCCAGGTTTAGACTTTCTTAGTATTTATGCTGCTTGGTGTTCTCTGACCTTCTATAATCTATGGTTAGTCTATCATTAATTTTGGAAAATCTTGGGCTGTTACTTCTTCAAATGTTTCTTCTGCTCTGTTCTCTCTTTCTTCTTGTTTTAATATTTCCATTGCATGTATTGATATACTACACATTTTGAAACTGTCTCACAATTCTTGGATATTCTGGCTTTAAATATTAAATTTTTTTCTCTTTGCATTTCAATTTGGAAAGTTTCTTTTGCTATACATTCAAAGTCACTTATTTTTTTAAGAAGAAAAAATTAAAAACATTTTAAACCTTTAAAACTGATAAAAAGAATACAAAAGTCTATTAATTAGAGTCATATTATTCATGGATAATGAATATCTGAGTTTTCTAGAGAGAACTGAGAGAATGAGCCCCAGCATTTCATTCTTTCCTTTTTGTTCTCAGCATCAGGGCAGAACCAGGAGGAGAAGGAAAGGTGGCACACTGAAAGGTAAGGTTCTGCCCCTTTCACCGGATCTCTCCAAGGGTGACCCTTCCTGCCTTTTCCATGAGATCCCAGGTCTGTGACCTCTGACGATGTCAGAGGCTAGATACCGTTTCTCTCAGAAACCAGAGGTATCTGGGGTGAGGCTCATGGGGAGCCAATCTGAGCCTGAGACACTTCTCGGATTCCATTTTTCTCATGGCTGGGCTTGAAGTCATGATGGACCTGGGCAATGGGTGTTTCCCCCCAGGTGGCCATGTGAGATGTCAAGAGTCAGAACTTCTCTGTCCTGACTTTGTATCAGTCCTCTGACTTCCTGGATGATCAGATTCCTCTTTGAGGTAAATAACCACTGACATATATTCCTCAAAGGCGGTTCTGAATAACACATGGGAGAATACATATGAAAGCCCTTTNCCCTTTAACATTTGTTGTAAAGCTGGTTTGGTGGTACTGAATTCTCTTGGCTTTTGTTTGTCTGAAAAGTTTTTTATTTCTCTATCAATTTTGAATGAGTTCCTTGCCAGGTACAGTAATCTGGGTTGTAGATTTTTCCTTTTCAGTACTTTAAATATATTCTTCCGTTCACTTCTGGACTGCAGAGTTTCTGCTGAAAGATCAGCTGTTAAGTGTATGAGGTTTCCCTTGTATGTTACTTGTTGCTTCTGCCTTGCTGCTTTTAATATTCCTTCTTTGTGTGTAGTCTTTGTTAGTTTGATTAACGTGTGTCTTAGCATGTTTCTCCTTGGGTGTATCCTGTATGGGACTCTCTGTGCCTCTTGGACTTGACTATTTCCTTTTGAAAAATTTTCTCATACCCTTACTTTTTCTCTTCTTCTTCTGGGACCCCTATAATTTGAATGTTGGTGGGTTTGATATGGTTCCAGAGGTCTCTGAGCCTGTCCCCAGCTCTTTTCATTCTTTTTACTTTATTCTGCTCTTCAGAAGTTATTTCCACCATTTTATCTTCCCGCTCACTGATTCACTCTTCTGCTTCATATATTCTGCTCTTGATTACTTCCAGAGTATTTTTAATTTCAGTAATTATCTTGTCTCTGTATATTTATTCTTTAATTCTTCCAGGTCTTTGTTAATTGATTCTTGTAATTTCTCCATTTTGTTTTCAAGGTTTTTGATTATCTTTACTATCATTATTGTGAATTCTTTTTCAAGTAGTTTGCCTATTTCCTCTTCATTTATTTGGACTTCTGTGTTTCTAGTTTGTTCCTTCATTTGTGCAGTATTTCTATGCCTTTTCGTTTTTTTTTAAAGTTATTGTGTTTGAGGTCTCTTTTCCCAGGCTTCAAGGAAAGTTGAATTCTTTCCTTGAAGAAGGTTGAATTCTTTTTTCCTTTTGGCTTCTACCCTCCTAGGATTGGTCCAGTGGTTTGTGTGAGCTTCATCATAGGGTGAGATTTGTGCTGAATTTTTGTTTTTCCTGTGATCAAGACTAAGTGAGGTGATAATCCTGTCTGCTGATGATTGGGTTTGTATTTTTGTTTTGTTTCTTGTTTAGATGAGGCATCCTGCACAGAGAGCTATTGATGGTTAGGTGATGCAGGGTCTTGTATTCAAGTGGTTTCCTTTGTGTGAGTCCTTACTATTTGATACTACTTAGAGGTAGTTCTCTGGTAGTCTAGGGTCTTGGAGTCAGTGCTCCTACTCCAAAGGCTTGATCTCTGTTCAGGAATGAAGATTCCACAGTGGTTTATGATGGCATTAAGTGAGATTAAAACAAATTCCCAAAAATGAGAAACCAAAGATGAACCCCAGACAAATAGCATTACAAAACCAGGCCAATAATAATTAAAATAATGGAATATACACATATACATATATACCCATGAGGAAAGTAAATACAATCCAACAAAAAGAAAGTACAGTAGATTGATCTGGCAAGAAAAGGAAATCAAAAATTATATTTACCAGTTAAGAATGAAACTAACTTAAGCAGAAACAAGAAAACAAAACTAAAGTAAGGTGCCAAGTGGGGAATAAAACAATGAAAACAAAACAAACAAATATGTTGAGAGGAAAGGAAAGAAAGAAAAGAAAAAGAATAGATATGCAAAGTTAAATAGAGGTAGATGAAGAAGATTTATATACATTAAAGATTTAGCTGCACAGAGAAAAAACAATAGGAAATGCAAACAAAGGAATCAATGTAGAAAAATATAATAGGTTTAAAAAAATTAGATATTAAAGTTATAAAAAAGAGAAAAAAAAATAAACAGAAGAAAAAAGGAAAACTCCACAGAACTGCAAAAGTCCAATGTAGAGGCTGAAGTTTATAACAATAGAAAGTGTGACTGAATATACACATATACATATATACCCATAATCAAAGTCAAAATAGTCCAACAAAAATAAAGTACAATAGATTGACCCAGTGATCAAAGGAAACCCAAAATTATATCTACCAGAGAAAAACTAATTAAAGCACAAACTGGAAGACAAAACTAAAGCAAGGTGCCAATTGGAGAATAAAGCAATGAAAATAAAACTAACAAATATGTTGAGAGGAAAGGAGAGGAAGAAAAGAAAGAAAGAATAGTTATGGAAATTAAGTAGAGGTATATCTATATATGTCAAACATTAACTGCAAGGGAAAAAAAGTAGAAAAAGCAAACAGAAATAAATGTAGGAAAAATAATAGCAAGTTTAAAAAAATTAAAAATAAAGAGAAAGCAAAAAGAGGAAAACTCCATAGAACTGCAAAAGCCCAAAGTCAAGGCAGAGGTTTATGACAACAATAAAAAATGTGACTGAGGAAAAAAAAAAAGCTCAAAATCTTATTTTGACTTCTTAGTACCAATTAAATCTACAAGTACAACAGAGGGGGGGAAAGGAAAAAAAAAATCCAAAAGAATCTACAGAACAGGTCAAAAAATAAGAATAACGTTTTTCTTGAGTCACTGCTGTCAGAGTCCTTTCCCTCCCTGGGAATCACAGTCTACCTCACCTCTCTAGGATGCCCTCCCAACACCGAACTGGTCTCTGGACCTGCTGTGGGGGCAGCTCAGATTCTAATCTGGTCCTACTCCTGTGTGTTCTTGTCGGCAGCTCTCAGAGCTAGCGCGTTTTCTTTTGTGCGAGCTCTCAGTAGCCTTTTGTATATTCCGTAGACACAGAGTCTGCCTAGTTGACCATGTGGATTTAATCTGTAGCTTGTACAGCTTGTAGCAAGGTTTGGGGTCTTCTTCCTTAGCCACCCTGCCCCTGGGTTTCAATTGTGGTTTTATTTCCACCTCTACATGTGGATCATCCACTGGGGTTCAGCTCCAGAGGCTGCCCTGGAGAGCTTGGATTTGCCCCTGTGAGAGCCAGGTGTGGAGGTGATGCAGCTAGTGGGTCTCAGGGGTTCTGGCAGCACCAGGTCCTCAGGGGGTTTGTTGGCTAGGGCAGCAGGAAATATAGTGCTCTAGAAGGGTATGGCTACCAGTATTGGCCAATACGCTCTAGTGTTCTTGCCTGGAGAACCCTCCTCCCTGACAGAGAAGCCTGGCAGGCCACAGTGTACAGGACCACAGAGTCGGACATGACTGAAGCGAACCAGTGTGCATGGACATAAGACTTTTTTTTGCCTGTGGCAGCTCTGCCCCAGTGAGAGTTGAGCATGAAGGTCACACAGCTGCTTGGCTTGCGGGGACTCTGGCAGCGCCAATTGTGCAGGGACACAGACTGCCTTCGCTGGTTTATGGCCCTATCATAGTCTTTTATCCAGCCTCTTGTAGCTGGTGATCAGAAGGCCTCTTTGGCCGATCTTTCTCTGTAGCTCTGCCCATCCAGGCACTTAGAGGGCTCGCTTGCCTGGGGTCCTTCTCTGTTGTTCCACATGTCAGACACATAGAGGGGCCTCCCTGGCTGGGATCCTACTCTACAGTTCAGTGCATCAGTCACTAAAAGGTGCACCCTGGGTGTGGTCCTACTCTGTATTTCAGTGCATCAGACATTTGATAGACCAGCCTCTCTGTTGTTCAGTGGCCAATGCTGGCTTGTGGGGTGAGTGAGGCTATGGTGATGTCTCCACACGCTACAAGTGACTCGGCAGTATCACCTTGCTTCCTTTGCTGCCTGGCTTTCCTCCACCAGCATTTTCCACTGTGATCTCCTCTGTCACATGCCCTCAATCCACCTCTCCACAGTCAACAGCAGCGGTTGCCCTGGTATTGCTCCACAATCCCTAACTCCAGCACCCAGCTGTTGCGCTTTCCAGGAGGCCAGCGTTCCTGTCTGGGGTATGTGTGAGTGCGGCAAGGACTGTCTGATTCTCATTCCATTTAGGCTGCCAAAGATCAGCTGTTTCACTCTCAGCCTTAAATTTTTCTCCTCTGATTCGGACAGTTGCCCCGCTGTGGGGAACAGACCCCTGCTTCCGTTCCCCTACCCACCGAGGTCAGGTCCTGTCCTACTAACACTCCTGTTTTTCCCCCTAGATCCTTCGTCCTACCGAGTTTTGTGTGGTTCTATATATTCTTTTCCACTGGTCAGGTACTCCTGTCCACTCTCAGCTGGTGTTCTGCATGCACGTCTGTGTCTGAAGGTGTATTCCTGATGTATCCGTGGAGAGTCATGTACTCCACATACACCTATTCTTCTCTCTCTGTGTTCTTTTTGGTGATAGCTGCTCTGAAGGGTGTGAGGTGATATGTCATTGTTGTTTTGATTTATATTTCTTGGATGATTAGTGATGTTGAACATCTTTTCATGTGCTTGTTGGCCATCTGCATTTCTACTTTGGAAAAATGTCTCTTTAGTTCTGCCCATTTTAAAATTAGGTTGCTTGTTCTTTAAAAAAAATTAATTAATTATTTTATAGCTGTGCTGGGTCTTTGTTGCTGTGCACAGACTCTAACTGTGGCGAGCTGGGGCTATTCTCTAGTTGCAGTGAGTGGGGATTATCCTCTAGTTGAGGCACACATGCCTTAGAGCACATGGGCGTCTGTAGTTGTGGCACATGGGCTTATTTGCCACATGACATGTGGAATCTTCCTAGACCAGGGATTGAACCTGTGTCCCCTGCATTGGCAGGCTGATTGTTAACCACTGGACCTCCAGGGAAGTCCTGTTTGTTCTTTTGATGTTGAATTGTATGAACTGTATATGTGTTGGATATTAATCCCTTATTGGCCATACTATTTGCAAATATATTCTACCATTCAGTAGGTTGTCTTTTCATTTTGTTTATGGTTTTCTTTGCTGTGCAAAATCTTTTAAGTTGAATTAGATCCCGTTTGTCTATTTTTTGCTTTTGTTCCTCTAGGAGACAGACCAAAACATTTTCTGGGAATTTTTTATGTCCATGATTTCTTCTAGTAGTTTTATTGTTTCTGGTCTTATATTTAGGTCTGTAATCCATTTTGTGTCTTTTTTTGTGTATGGCATTAAAAATTGTTCTAATTTCTTTCATTTACAGGTAGATGCCCAATTTTTCTTTCATTTACAGGTAGATGCCCCGGGATGAATCTTTGCATCCCTGGGAATACAAAATCCCACTTGATCATGGTGTATGATCGTTTTGATGTATTATTAGATTCTGTTTGCTAGTGTTCTGTTGAGAATTTTTGTGTCTATGTTCACTAGTGCTGTTGGCCTCTAATTTTCTTTTTGTGATATCTTTGTCTGGTTTTGGGTAATGGTAGCCTCATAGAGTGAGTTGGGACTGTTCTTCCCCTCTGAAATTTTTTGGAAGAGTTTGAGGATAGGTGTTAGTGTTTGGTAAAGAATTGATAGGATTTACTCGTAAATCTTTCAAGTCCTGAACTTTTGTTTGTTGGAAGATTTTATTTTTTTTTATTTTAGAAAAGCTATTTATTAATATGTTAAGAGTTATTATCTTTGTGTGTTAAGATTTTAAAAACAATTCTTTTTAATTTAATTATTATTTAAGGCATTGTATTTATATTGTTATATTTTAATTTTATAATATTCTCTTCATATAATTAGAAAAAATTGATTTTTCTACATTTTTAATATATTTTTTGAAATTTATTTTTTTATGGAATGATAATTGCTTTACAGAATTTTGTTGTTTCTTGTCAAACCTCAACATGAACCAGCCATAGGTATATATATCCCCTCCCTCCTGAACCTCCCTCCC
>SJYA01001236.1:869367-881150 GCA_006410615.1 Neotragus moschatus
TTGCTGTCTCGCATACAGGGTTATCATTACCATCTTTCTAAATTCCATATATATGTGTTGGTATACTCTATTGGTGTTTTTCTTTCTGGCTTACTTCACTCTGTATAATCAGCTCCAGTTTCATCCACCTCATTAGAACTGATTCAAATATTTTTTATTAATGGCTGAGTAATACTCCATTGTGCATATGTTCCTCAGCTTTCTTATCCATTCATCTGCTGATGGACATCTAGGTTGCTTCCATGCCCTGGCTATTATAAGCAATCCTGCGATGAACATTGGGGTACACGTGTCTCTTTCAATTCTGGTTTCCTTGGTGTGTATGCCCAGCAGTGGGATTGCTGGGTGCTGGAAGATTTTAAATCACAGTTTCAATTTCAGTGCTTGTGACTGGTCTGTTCACGTTTTCAATTTCTTACAGTTCAGTCTAGAAAGGTTGTACCTTTCTAAGACTTTCTCCATTTCTTCTAGGTTGTCCATTTTATTTGCATATAGTTTCTTGTGGTAGTCTCCTAATGATCCTTTGTATTTCTGTAGTGTTGGTTGTAACTTTTCCTTTCTCATTTCTAATTTTACTGATGTGAGTCCTCCCTTTTTTTCTTCATGAGTCTGGCTAAAGGTTTATCAATTTTATCTTTCAAAGAACCAGCTTTTAGTTTCATTGATCTTTGCTATTGTTTTATTTCTATTTCATTAATTTCTGCTCTGATCATCATGATTTCTTTCCTTCTAGTAACTTATTTTTGTTGTTGTTGTTGTTGTTTTCCCCACTAGTTGTTTTAGGTGTAAGTTTAGGTTGTCTATTTGAGATTTTTTTTTGTTCCTTGAGGTGGGAACTTAGAACTGCTTTTGCTGCATCCCATACATTTTGGGTCATCGTGTTTTTGTTGTCATTTGTTCCTAGGTATTTTTTAATTTCGTTTTTGGTTTCTTCAGTGATCAATTGGTTATTAGTAGCATATTGTTTAGTCTCTGTATGTTTGTGTCTCTTTTCTTTACAGTTTTTCTTTTGTGTAATTGATTTCTAATCACATAGCATTGTGGTCAGAAAGGATGCTTGATACAATTTCACTTTTCTTAAACTTACCAAGGCTTGATTTGTGACCCAAGATGTGATGTGTCCTGGAGAACTTTCTGTTGTGCACTTAAGAAGAAGGAAGTGTATTCTGCTGCTTTTGGGTGACATGTCCTATAAACAGCAGTTAAGTCTCTCTCGTCTAATGTTTCATTTAAGGCTTGTGTTTTCTTATTTTCTGGATGATCTGTCCATTGGTTTTCACTCTGTGTTCCGTACTGAGAATGAGTTTGTAAGTCCAATTTGTTTATAAGTCCAACAGTGTTAGCCTAGGTATCCAACACAATCGGTTATATAGTACTGTATTGTAATAGGTTTATAATACTTTTTGCACAAATAGGACATAAAAAAAAATACAAAAATAAACATTTAAAATCTTAAAGTTCCTTGAAAAATAGGATAGTACAGTCAAAAGCTAGCATACAGGGGCTGGCACTGAGTGANATCCAACACAATCGGTTATATAGTACTGTATTGTAATAGGTTTATAATACTTTTTGCACAAATAGGACATAAAAAAAAATACAAAAATAAACATTTAAAATCTTAAAGTTCCTTGAAAAATAGGATAGTACAGTCAAAAGCTAGCATACAGGGGCTGGCACTGAGTGAACAGGCAAGAAAAGTTACTGATTAGAGGAGGGAGAGATGGTGGAAGATGTTATAGTTGAAGGATCATCAGCAATAGGAGGCAGAGGGCAAACTGCAATTTCACTCATGCCTGACATTGATGCCACAGGTTCTGGTTCCTTGCTGGATTCAATTATATCTACCCTCTTGAAAGAACAATCCAGTGATGTCTGGGTATTCACTTTTTGTTTCTCATCATAGATGACACCGCAGCACTGGATTGCGTTCTGAATGGTTGCTGCAACCTTCATGTACCATTCTAGGTTTGGCTTCTGTGCCTCAAAAACTAACAGTGCCTCCTCAAACAAAGGAAATCCCCTTGCCATTTCCTGCGTTGTGAATCTCTTCAAGTCTTCAGTAACTTCTTCTTCTTGTTGCTGTACTCTCAATTATTTTCACTTTTGTTTCCATCATTGTTGCTTGGCACTTCTTAGCAGTGGCAGCTACATCACCCTGGCTTTTATGCTTGTTTCCAGACAGACATCCTGGGCTTGAAATAAAGATACTGTGCTATACTCTATGAAGTACTGTAAAGTACACAGAAACACAGCCACTTGTGGAGGATGCATGCATGTGACAGTGTATGCCAGACATGTGAACTAACTTAATGTAATTGGACACATGGAACACATAATCACATCTTTTAAAGTTTGCAACTTGAAGGNTAACTGGATTACAGACTTGTGGACAAGGAGGTGGCAGGATGTGAGTAGTATTTTTAGGGAAATAAAGAGGCAGAGTTTTATAGGCTGTATTCGAGGGAGAAAAAACTGGAAGAGGTAAGAGTTTTAACAAAAGGTGAGGTTATGGACTGTGGTGGTGGCAAAGAAAATGGAGATTAAAGTAACAAATTTAAGAGAAATTTGAAGGAAAAATCCAGGAAATTTAATAACTGATTAAATGTAGAGATGAAGGAGTCAAAGTGGTTTGAAGATTTCCAGGCCAGGAGCCTGGCTTTGAAGCAGTGTTCTTTGAAGTGCTATGATGCTCACACTAGGAAATTATGTTAGCATAGCCCTTTGACATTTTCTGGAGAAGAGAATGTGCTTCTTATTAATAAGGAAGATTGTCTTCCTATTATTCTTTGGTTACAATTTAAGACATTCTACTAACTCTTTTACTCTAAAGGTGATTTAGATCATATGATACATAATACAATGAAAGTAAATATATTTTATGAGGCCTGAGGAATTTGTTCCCATGGAATTGGAACTTGGGTGTTCAGAAATGATGTTCATAATTCTGTCATATTCTGTTAGTTATTCAATATTCCAGTTGACAGGATTGGCATCAGTTACTTCTGCTATTAATACTGCTAAATATACAGGTTTATAGCCATCTATCTTTTCTTACATCTTAGTTATAAATTGTAACCTTTGATGTGACATATAACTAGATATATCATAAACATTTTATGCTTTTTATAATGTGGTAAGGCCTTTCTCATATTTGTGGAGTATTAGAAAAACCTTTTCTCTTTTGCTATAATAATTCTGTAAGCAAGAAGTTTACATATTTTTTCTTAATTGTATACTATTTCCTTATATATACAAAAACTACATATGGATATTTTGCTTTATATATACACACAAAAGTGATATAACTACTAGTGTGATTCATTTAATATAATACTTTCTCAGCACATGACATGAAGAATACAATAAGATGGTGAAAAAAGGGACTGTTGTCCCTACTTTGTAGATGTTAAAGTTAGGTCTAATAGGAGTAAAGTGACTTGCCCGTAGTTGCTTAGGACATAAAGTGGTGGAAAGAAGCATGTGTCTTTCACACTCAAGTGTCTTTCCCTTGTGCATTGCTTTGTTATTCTAAAGCGTTAAAAAGTGATTCTACGGGGTTCTGCTTTTCCCAGGTTGTGAACATTCATATTTGGATATCTCACTTACTACATATGAGCTGTGGCTTTTAAATTTTGGGAACCAACAGTGGCAACAACAAGTATCAATTTGATATTATCTGTTAAATGACAGAGACTATGCTTGAAAGTTTGCAAATGTTTGCTCTAATCTTCTTAATAACATTATGTAATATGTAGTAATGACCTCATTTTGCAAATAAAAAAACTGAAACAAAATGGTGTTATTCTTTAACAAAATGGTTGCATCATAGTTTAGATTTCACATATAAGTGATATCATATGATATTTGTCTTTCTCCGTTTGACTTACTTCACTTATGATGATGATCTCTGGGTCCATCCATGTTGCTACAAGTGGCTTTTATTTCATTCTTTGTTTGTGGAGATACAGGCTTCCCTGGTGGCTCAGTGGTAAAGAATCTGCCTGCCAATGCAGAAAATGTGGTTCAGTCCCTGAGTTGGGAAGATCATCTGGAGAAGGATATGGCAACCCACTCCAGTATTCTTACCTGGAAAACCCCATGGACAGAGGACCAGACCAAAGGGAAAGGGGGAAAGGGATAAATTAGGAGTTTTGGATTGGCAGATACAAACTACTTTATATAAAATAAATAAAAAACAAGGTCCTGCTGTATAGCTTAGGGAACTATATTCACTAGCTTATAATAAACTCTAATGGAAAAGAATACATAAAGAATATGTATATGGATAACTGAATCACTTGCTACATACTAGAAACTAAGACAATGTTGTAAATTAACATATTTCAATTAAAAAAATAAAACGAAAAAAAAAATAAATAAAACGAAACAAACCAAAAAACTATTGTACTTAAAATAGGCATTGCAGTTCAAAGGAAAAAAGAATAGAAAAATGCATTATGATTTTTTTTTAATGGAATTTTTTTTTTTTCCAATCCGGACCCCCTCTTCCCCCTCCCTCCCAACAACATTATTTATATGATTAGGAAAACAGCATATGTGAATTGTAGAACTATTTTACAATGTGGAAAGAAAATAACTATTGTTAATAATACCATTCACAGTCCCAGAACACAGATCCCTTTTAACTTTCCAGCCTTTTTCCTTAAATAGAGCCTTAAGTGGGCTCTACTTAAGTGCATACTTTATAAAATTGTGATTGTACAGTTCATACTGCCTTTATTATTTTGGTGACTATTTCCCTATATTATCATATATTCTTCNAAATAAATAAAACGAAACAAACCAAAAAACTATTGTACTTAAAATAGGCATTGCAGTTCAAAGGAAAAAAGAATAGAAAAATGCATTATGATTTTTTTTTAATGGAATTTTTTTTTTTTCCAATCCGGACCCCCTCTTCCCCCTCCCTCCCCACACCATGATTTTAAAGTTTTTCCTACAAATATTTATTGAAACCATTTTCTTCAAATAGCTTTCTTATATTCATTTTTAATGTAAAGATTTCTATTTGTTTATAATCATAGTGTTTTTAGAATCACTTCTTCATATGTCCCCTATGCCTCCTATTAGTTTTTAAAGTTTGATTTTTTTAGATAATGAAGTAATATTTGTGACCAGTTTTGGTGGGCATCTGTGGCTAAGTCTATTCAATATATGTATTATTCTTGCTTTATGCTTATAGTTCCTTCTGGAAACTTTCTCCAGCATGTTTCATTTCTGCTCCTAGGATATAAACAGATCTAGTTTGGGCTATCAGACTATTTCATTCACTAAGCATTAGTGAGCAGTTCTTTTTAGGGCTGGGCAAGTAGATCTGTGTAATAAAGAATTTAGCCTCAGCTCAAAGACATATCTGATCTTCATCTCTCATTTCTAGGAGGCAACCTCTAAATCCATGTAATTTCATGCAAAGGGTGTCTTTATTAGTCATGATGGGCTCCTTAGACCATGTGATGTTAGACTAATTTCCAAAAAATTTGGCTAGAGATTGAACTAAACCATGTACGTAATTATTCAGTCAATCATGCCTACATATTAAGCCCTCATTAAAAACTGGACATGGAAGCTTGGGTGAGCTTCCTTAGCTGGGAGTACTCTTTGAGTATTGTCATATATAAGTGCTGGAAGAGTAATATATACCTGAGGATGCTGAAAGCTTTGCATCTAGAACCCTTCTAGACTTGCCCTGTGCACATTTTCCTTTGGTTGTCTCTAATTTGTATCTTTTTGCTATAATAAAACTATGCTCTGTGCTGTGTGAAGTTGCTCAGTTGTGTCCAACTCGTTGTGACCCCATGGACTGTACAACCAAGCTCCTCTGTCCATGGGATTTGGGGCAGGAATACTGGAGTGGGTTGTTCTCCAGGGGATCTTTCCGATCCAGGGATCGAACCTAGGTCTCCTGCATTGCAGGCAGACCGTCCGAGCCACCAGGGAAGCCCTTAATAAAACGATGATGATGTCTAATGTTTTCCTGAGTGCCATGAGTTGTTCTAGTGAACCATCGAACTTGTGGGTGGTCATGAGAACTACCCTGAATTTGTAGCTAGCTGGTCTAAAGTGCAGGTGTCCTTTTGGGATTCCTGAACTTGTGTTTGGTGTCTGTTCCCTCTGATTTTGCTCTTGGTATCAGAAGTATTGGGCATACTTGTCAGTCTGGAGGAGTATGCCCTTAACCTTGAGTTTGACCAGCTTTTGGTAAGGGTCAAGCAGAATAATGCATAGAATTAGTATATGGACAGATAAGGACGTTCTCTTTCTAGAAACGTTAAGCTAGGGGTGTTAAGGAAAGATGTAGTTGTCTTGCTGCTGCCCGTGTTGTCTACCATGTAATGATCGCCTGTATGCAGAATGTAACTGTCATATTAGAATTGTGGAATGAAAAAAGAAATCTCTGGTAATGTTGTTTGAGCCCACTGGTTTCACCGTGCCGGATGCCATATGTATCCATGACTTCCTGGTTCAGTAAATCATTACATTTCCTTTTTGCTTAAACTAGTTTGAACTGGCTTCCACCATTACAATCTAAGAGTCTATCAAACACTTGTTCCTAGGATCCACTGCCTTTCCTGGATCACAAAGCTCCACAGGTATTTCTGAATGAAATTTTGATAAAGAATTTCCTAATTTTCATGAATCCCTGATAATCACTTAGAACTTCATTTCAAAGATACTTATAACTTTTATTTCATTAAGGAAGAAGTCTGATCTTTATGAAAACATTTACTAATGAATGACCTGAATTATGTTATCTAACTACAGTTTTTGGCATGGAAATTGAGAGTAGGGGGAAATTGTAGAGTCAAAAAGATTCTGGAAATACATATATTTAAAAAATATTCTTTGTTGGATATATAACTAATAAAAGGAAATATAATAAAAAATTGATGTTAGGTACATGAACTTAGGTTTGGAGCAAATTCTTTTGATTAAAATTATAAGGTATGTAAATTTCCATATATAGATATTAGCCTGTTTACAAAGTTGTATATAATTTATTCGAGTACAGATTATATACACACACACACATATATACATACACACACATTTAAATAGTTAGTGAATTTTTCCTATTATAAAGCAATAAATACTTATTTTAGGAAAAGGAAAAAATGAAAATATCCATGCATTCAAGATGCATGTCTTTAGCACCTGTTATGTATGAGACATTCTCAAAAGATTGCAATGAACAAAACAGATGTAGTTTTGCTGTCATGGAGATTAAATTTTGTGGTATAAAAGAAAATTATCAATCCTACTCTCTGAAAAAACAAGGTTAACATTTTAGTGTATTTCCAGCATATATGCTTGAGTGGGATGTGTGTGTGTATGTACAATGAAGTTGAAATAATGTTCTGCATGGAATCTTGGATTCTGCTTTATTCCTTAAGCTTTTTATCTTTAATCCTACTTTTTGTTCTTTAACAGTCTTCAAAAGCATTAGTTTTTAATGACTACTAATATTGTAAGTCATATTTATATATCTCAAAATTATTTTTTTAAATTACCACACTGTGATGATTAGTTTTGTTCATGTACATTTGTCTAAACCATGCCTATTTATTTATTCACATTCTTGAAATGAAATTAGTGGCTAAAAATACAGAAGTATAAGAGTTTCATGACACTCTCCAACATCAGTGGGTTGGGTGTTTCTGAACTAGATTCCTTTCAAATTAGTTCTTCTGCCCTGGATCTTGGAGTAGGTGAGATATTGTTGTGTGCCCTTTAAGAGTGGAGTCTATTTCCCACAGGTTTCTAGGTGGGAAGTAAGCCTCACTGTCCTTCAAAGCCAAGTGTTCTGGGGACTTGTGTTCCTGGTGCAGGGCCCGTTGGCTGGGGAGCCCAGTGTGGAGCTTGGACCCCTTACTCCTTTGGTAGAACCTCTTCAGATGTAATTATTCTCCTATTTTGAGTTTTCCCAGTTGGGAGCATGGTTGACTCCACCCTTCCTGCCTATCTTGTGGTTCCTGCTTTATATCTTTAGTTATTGAATAATTTTTCTTGTAGATTTCAGTCTTTCTCATCAATAGTTACTCTGTAAATAGTAATTTTGGTGTGCCTGTGAGAAGATATGTTTTTCTGCTGTACTATCTCCTTTCACACCCACCAATCACTAATTTAATATCTACCTTTTCATATTTGCCTGTTCTTGACCTTTCGTATAAATGGAATTATATAATATGTAGGCCTTTGTGACTGGCTTTTTTTCTTAGCATGTTGCGAATGGCTTGCTATTTTTAAAAAATTAGTATTTTATATCATTTTAATGTTAATTTTATAAGATTGTTTCATTTGGCATTTAAAAATATTTGTGTATAATTTCTACAACAAGGCGATTATTAATTGCTTGGAAATTTCAAATAATTTGTACTAAAGTCATCTGGTTTTGTAGTAATTTTCTGTTAAGCTTTTTTTTTTTTTTTCCTGAAAAGTTCAGCAAGTCCCTAAGACCGTCTTTGCTTCTGACACTAACTGCATGTTCTGAGGGCTCCCAAGACAACCCTCAGATTTAGTAATTTGCTAGAAGGATTCATAGCACTCAGCAAAGCGGGTATACTCACTCACAGGTACAGTTTATTGCAATGAAAACAATAAGTTAAAATCAACCCAAGGAAGAGACATGTGGGGCAGGGTACAGGAAGACACAACTACAGAGCTTCCCGTTGTCCTTTTCAGTTAGAGTCATGTGGACAACGCCTACTTCTCCCAGTAAAGATATGTGGCAATATAAATGGAACATTGCAACCAAAGAAGCTCACCCAAGCCTTGGGTCCAGTTCTCATTTGGCCTTGATCATGTAGATATGGTTGACCACCTGTGACTAATCTTAGTCTGTAGTTCCTCTAGAACTCCTTAGCTGTTGTCACATGGCCCAAAGCACCCTCTGCCAACCATAAATCATATTATTAGCACAGCCTGTGTGACACCAAGGCTTCCCAGGTGGTGCTAATGGTAAATAACTCACTTGCCAAAGCAGGAGACATAAGAGATGAGGGTTCAATCCTTGGGTCAGGAAGATCCTCTGGAGAAGGAAATGGCAACCTACTCTAGTATTCTTGCCTGGGAAATCTCATGGACAGAGAACCCTGGCGGGCTACAGTCAATGGGGTCACAAAGAGTTTGACATGACTGATCGACTAAACAACAACAACAACAACAAACGGGTGGCATGACCCATGAATCCCAGGTAAACAAAGACAGTCTTATCAGACAGGATATGCCAGAAGTTGAGAGGTTACCATCTAGGAGTTGGGGCAAAAGCACAAGACTATTTTTAGGGCAAGGTTAATCTTTTACTGTGTACCACTTGTCCTGGGTGTTCATTGGAAGGACTGATGTTGAAGCTGAAACTCCAATACTTTGGCCAGCTGATACAAAGAGCTGACTCATTTGAAAAGACCCTGATGCTGGGAAGGATTGAGGGCAGGAGGAGATGGGGACGACAGAGGATGAGATGGTTGGATGACATCACCAACTCAATGGACATGGGTTTGGGTGGACTCCAGGAGTTGGTGATGGACAGGGAGGCCTGGTGTGCTGCGGTTCATGGGGTCACAAAGAGTCAGACACGACTGCGCCACTGAACTGAACTTAGAGCTAAATGAAAAATCCATTTAGAATTTTTGTTTCATGAGTTAATTTTGCTTATGTTTTCCAGAGAATTTTGTCTATCACCTTTTTCAAATTTTTGTTGAAATGTAATTTTGTGTATTACCTATTTGATTCTCTGTTTTCTTAAAAATGCATTTTCTCATTTCTAAGCTTTAACTTTGTATTTTTAGTAATGTTTCCTAATGAAATTTGTCAACTTTGCTATAATTTTTCTTCCCTTAGATCTAAAACATTTAATTCAAGAGTTCCTACAGTTACTAATTATTTTTATGCTTATTTTTAAAATGTATTCTGTTTCTTACTTTTATTTTACTGTTCAGTTCAGTCGCTCAGTTGTGTCCGATTCTTTGCAACCCCACAAACCTCAGTGTGCTAGGCCTCTCTGTCCATCACCAACTCCTGGAGTTCACCCAAACCCATGTCCATGTGTTGGTGATGCCATCTAACCATCTCATCCTGTCACCCCCTTCTCCTCTTGCCCTCAATCTTTCCCAGCATCAGGATCTTTACTTTACTGTTACATTACCCTAAAATTCTTTTCAATTATCAATAATCGTGCTTCAGATAAACCTTTGGCAAGCTACAATACTGCCATTGCGTGGAACTGAAAATTTTGAATGATATGCTTTATTAACCAACACTTTTCTTCTTGTTTAATAATAAAAGTCTTTACAACTAGGAAATGTTCTGGAACACCACACATCTTTTTTTTCCTAAAATTTTAATCTTCTTTTATTTCAATTAAACTTTAAATTTTGGAGGTAATTATAGATTCACCTGTAGTTTAAGAAATAATATGGAGATCCCCCATGTATACTTTGCCAAGTTTGACCCAGTGATAATATCTTGGAAAACTATAATGCAGCATCATAACCAGGAGACTGACACTGATACATTCAATATATAGAACATTTTCATCACTACTAGAATCTCTCAGATTGCCTTTTTATATACATATCCACTTTCTTCTGGCTTAGCACTCTTTGCTTCTATCAAAGTATTATAATTTCTGTAATTTTGTCATTAAAAGAATGTTACATAAATGGAGTTATATAATATGTAACCTTTGGGGATTTTTTTTTTCCCCACTAGTCTTAAGTCTGTGGAGATTCATCTGAGATGTTGTGCGTATCAGTAGTTTGTTCCTTTGTATTTCTGAGTAGTATTTCACTGTAAATAAATCACAGTTTGCTTAACTGTTCACCTTTTGGAAGGCATTTGGGTTGTGTCCAGATTTGAGTCTAAAGCTGCTATGAACATTTGTGTATAAGTTTTTGTGTGAACAGAGTCTTCATTTCTCTAGAATAAATCTCCGGACATGCAGTTGGTAGGTTGTCTGGTCATTATGTGTTATTTTTTTCAATGTGTTTGTACCATTTCACATTTCCATCTGGAATGCATTAGTCTAGCTCTTCTGCACCCTTGTCAGTGCTTGGTGTTGTCACTATTTTCTCTGATATAATCTCTCATTGTGATTTTAATTTTCAGTTCTTGAATGACTAATCTGTTGGACATTTTTTCATTTGTTTACCATCTATATATCTCTTATGAAATGTTTCTTCATGTCCTCTGCCCATGTCCTAATTGTATTATTTAATTTTTTTACTGTTGAGTTTTCTGAGTTCCTCATATATTTTAGATACTAGTCCTACGTTACGTATGTAATTTGCAGATATTTTCATCCTATCTGTACCTGGTTTTTTTCATTGTTGCAATAGATTCTAATGCAGAGTATAAATTTTTAATTTTTATGGAAGTTCAAGATATTTTGTTTTGGTTATGGACCATACCCTTCATATCAAGTGTATGAATGCCTNGTTACGTATGTAATTTGCAGATATTTTCATCCTATCTGTACCTGGTTTTTTTCATTGTTGCAATAGATTCTAATGCAGAGTATAAATTTTTAATTTTTATGGAAGTTCAAGATATTTTGTTTTGGTTATGGACCATACCCTTCATATCAAGTGTATGAATGCCTTGCCTGTCTTTAGATTCCAAAGACATTCTCCTATGTTTTTGTTTCCTCAAAGTTTTATAGTTTTATATTTTACATTTAAGTCTGTGATCTATTTTTAAGTTTTATATGAGGATGAGACTTATGCTGAGGTTCTGTTTTTTTTTTTTTTTTTTTTGGTTTGTTT
>SJYA01001237.1:0-62874 GCA_006410615.1 Neotragus moschatus
ACTAAGCGACTGAACTGAACTGACAAGATACAGTCTCAATTTATCACTCCAGGCCCTTCCAGTGGGAGGCCCTCCCTAACCTCCTCTCTTAGTCTTCCATCCTCCTCCTATAGCTTCCTCCCATTGGCCTCCAAGGCAGGCTACCCTCCAGTCATGGAGAATTTCTTGTGTAACTTGTATCTACCAAGCCCTCCTCAGCCTTCCTGTTCTATATTAAACACTTCCAGGAGAAATGACCCATCCTTTCCTCCTATTAAGATGGTTTTGGATCCCCCCCACCTCCGTACCCCTCCCACCACCGTTGCCTTCTCAAGAACCTCATCTTGTCTCTGGTTTCTTCCTTTTTTCTGTTTATTTGTTCCTTTCTCTGAGGCTAAAGATGCTAACTCTCTTTCATTGTAACAAAACCTTCTTACTCATGGCTCCCTCCAGCCATCACCCTTCACAGCCAATACTTCCTGCCTCTAATTCTCTACCTCCTACTCACTCCCCTGGAGAAGAAAATGGCAACCCACTCCAGTATTCTTGCCGGGAGAATCCCATGAACAGAGGAGTCTGGTGGGCTACTGTTCATGGGGTCACAAAAAGTTGGACATGGCTGAGTGACTAAGCCCCTACTTACTCCTCAATCCATATAATCTGACTTCTGATCTCTCCATTCTAGTGAAATGGCTCCTTCCCATTGTTCTCCAAGCCATCTTTTTCCTAAGCCTAATCAGTCCCAAGAGACTTTTTATCTGATGTTTCAAAGGTGAATTACTCCCCTTGCCTGGTGGCTCAGGTGGTTAAAAAAAAAAAAAAATCAGCCTGCAATGCAGGAAATCCAGGTTCAATTCCTTGTTTGGGACAATCCTCTGGAGAAAGGAATGGCTACACACTCCAGTACTCTTGCCTGGAGAATTCCATGGACAGAGGAGCCTGGAGAGCTATAATCCATGGGGTCTCAAAGAGTTAGACACAGATGAGCAACTCACACTTTTCACTTCTTGAAAGACTCTCTTCCTTACCCTGAAGTTTGTTGATTTTTATTCTATCTCTATTTTATTCTAAACTCCTCACCTGTCAGTTCCCACTCAGACCTCTCTGCTTTCTCTTTACATTCTTTTTCCCCATGATAACTCTACCAGTCATGATGGGCTAGGTTATGCTGCCCTAAAACACAACCATTAAAATCTTAGTTACACTCAATTATTTTTTGTTTGGGCTACATGTCCAATGTAAGGCAGCAGTCAGGAAGATCCAAGAACCACGGGGAGTCAAGAACTATTCCTCAGCATGAGCAAGACTAAATACTAACCAAGGGAATTCCAGCATTTTCCTGGCTAGATTTCAGAATCATTCTGGTGATGTTTCAAGAAAAACAATGTCTACAGCAGTTATCCTATGCCTGGTCTACCATTTGTGGGCGGCAGATAAATTTTCTCTTGAGTTCACAGGAGTTCAGATCCAGGGGGTGATATTCTGGACTTTAATTTGATACTGTGATAGAATGAGACTGGGGAGAGTCTTGGGAAGAAGTGTGTTTTGAATGTGGAAGGGATATGAACCTTTGGGGGCTAAGGTCAGAGGGTCCCAGCCAGACTCCAGATGGTCCTCAATGGTCCCAGCCGTTTGGCATTTTCATTCTCGTAGAGTACAGCCTCCTCCCTCATTGTGTAGAGCTGGTCTTGGTGACCAACAGGATATTTCAGAAATGATATGAGTATGGCTTTTGAGGCTAAGTCATAATGTACAGCACCTCACTCACCCTGGAGGAAGTCAGGTGCCATGTTAAAGGTCAAGTAGCCCCATGGAAAGGTCCACACAGCAAGGAACTGAGACCTGTTGTCAACCTCTATGCACGAGTCATGTTGTAGATTCTCCAGCCCCAGTCAGGTCTTCAGATAACTGCAATCCTTGCCAACTTTCTGTCTGAAGTCTCTTGAGAAACCCTGAGCCAGAACCTCTAGATGAGAGATCCCCAACTTCCTGACCCACAAAAACTATGTGAGATAATGGAGGTTCACTATGAAACCTGTATTCTATTTTGGGGCCATAAAGAAAGCTGAGTGTCAAAGAATTTATACTTTCAAATTGTGGTGCTGGAGAAGACTCTTGAGAATCCCTTGGACAGCAAGGAGATCAAACTTAAAGGAAATCAACCCTGACTATTCATTGGAAGGACTGATGCTGAAGCTGAAGCTCCAATACTTTGGCCACCTGATGTGAAGAACTGACTCACTGGAAAAGACCCTGATGTTGGGAAAGATTGAAGGCAGGAGGAGAAGAGGGCAGCAGAGGATGTGATGGTTAGATAGCATCATGAGTTTGGACATGAGTTTGAGCAAACTCTGGGACATGGTGAAGCAGAGTGACCCCTGGCATGCTTCAGTCCATGGAGTTGCAGAGAGTCAGACATGACTTAGCAACTCAACAACAACAACATTCGGTTTTTGGCGAATCTATGTTAACTCTTACCTAAACCACTGCAGCTGCTTCTCTAATCTCTTTGCTTTCCCTCAAATCATTTTCCTTTTCCCCAGATTACTTTCCTCATAGAAACTTAAATGCAATGTCAAAACATGAATCTGCTAAAAATCTTTTTTAAGAATTTCCATTTTTTCTCAGAATAAAGTCCAAACTCCTCAATATGACCTATAAGGCGTATGTGATCTGACTTATATATATTTAGCCTTTTAGATTCTACTCTCAAGGCTCTTTCCTTTCTACTCAAAATTCAGACAACCAGATTTCTTTCAATTGCTCAAATTCCTTCCTCTTGACCCTTGGTTGAAGTTCTCTCACACAAGCTTCTCTCTCTCTGGAACTTCTCTACTCTCCTTTCTTCCCCTAACCGCTATTCTTCCTCTATTGATCCCACATCTCTGAGAAGGCTGTCCTAACTTTCTTGCCTGGGTTTAGAAGGTGACCTTCGTGCGTGTTCAAGCTATGTCATGGCCCTATCACATTCTGTAATGTTAACAGGAATCCTGGGCTTCCCAGGTGGCGCAAGTGGTAAAGAACCTGCCTACCAGTGCAGGAGACATAAGAGACACAAGTTCAATCCCTGGGTCGGGAAGATCCCCTGGAGGAAGGCATGGGCAACCCACTCCCATACTCTTGCCTAGAGAATCCCATGCACAGAGGAGCCTGGCAGGCTACAGTCCATAGGTCACAAGAGTCAGGCTACAGGCCACAGGTCACAACTGAAGCAACATAGCACGCATGCATACACTAGAAACCGAGGCCCCTTGGGCCTATTTCTGAGTCTTCTGCAGATGTTTCTCCCATTGAAGAGACTCTGTGCCTCTGCCTGAAGATGCTCGTCCTTGCAGAACATGTCTGACTCACATTCAGGGCAGCTGGAAACTCTGCAAGATTCCCCTCGAGCAACACGGCCTACCAGTCAGTAAACAAATAACCCATCTCTGTAATTTTGTTGGGACAGTCCTGGTGTGTGCTCTGCCTTGTGTCTCAGGGAGTCCCCCGATGGGACTGAACCCCCACTGCCCAGAGAAGTAACCTGCTCATTAATACGCTCCTTAGTCGCTGCTTCCTGTCCCTATGTCCTTTCGTTCAGTTATTCTCTTACAGCTTCTTGAATTCTTTCCCCAATAATTTGCTGGCATACATAATCTCGTCTCAGAGTCTGATTCTGGAATATCCCAAACTTCGTCACTTAGTCAGCATTTACCATGAGCTGGACATTAAGCCAAGCTCTTTATTCAGATTATAAGTTTTAATTCTCTTAGCAACCCAGTGAGATAGCTACTAATCCACAAACTTAGGGTGATAATACTTACTCACAGGATTTTCATGAGGATTAAATGGGATAACTCTTGTAAAGAGCTTAACACTTGCTATATACGATAATGCATGTACAGAGCTTTGCACTGAAAGAGAGAATGAATCTGAAGAGTTGAGCAGGGCCCTTGCATAGTAAGCAATTAGTTACTCATCCAAGATCGCACAAATGCAAAGTGATAGTTGTTTTTTTGTTTTTTTTTAACCAAACCTTCCAGATTCTAGATCTCGCCATTACTACTCTAAACTGTCTAACTGTAATCTTCTATTGAACTACTTTTCACAGCAGACTGTAAGCTTCAGGACAATAGGAGTTGTTCAATTACATTCAGTTTTATCCCCAGAACCTGGTATTCAGTGGGTAGCAAGACAATTGTGTAAAATGAGCTGATTCTCCCCCTTGAATATAAAAAACCAAGTCTGTTTTATATTCAGTTTAGAATACTCATTACTCAAAATAATTTTCTGGGGCTTCAGTTAAAACAATCATAAAATTATATATAAAAAGAGAGTGCCTTCCATGAAAAGGCTAATTTTTCTGTCTATTTTTTCCCTCTTCAGGATAATAGTGCATTTTCATTATGGGAAGGCAGCATGTTTAGTGGTAGATCATGCTAGTTTTGAAGTAAAAAAGAACTGGTTCAAATCTAGTATTTTCAACTGTATGACCTTAAAAAATACTTAGCTTCTGTGATTTGTAATTTTCTCACCTATAAAATAGGAATGACCATACCTCCTCTACAGTTATCAATTGTTTCCTAACTAATTAACCCAGAACTTAGTAGCTAAAGACAACAAATATCTTTTATCTTACACAGTTTCAGAGGGTCAGGAATACAGGAGTAGCTTAGCTAGGTGGTACATCAGATATGCAGAAGATACCACTCTAATAGAAAGTGAAGAGGAACTCAAGAACCTCTTGATGAGAGTGAAGGAGGAGAGTGAAAAAGCTGATTTAAAATTCAACATTCAAAAAACTAAGATCATGGCATCTGGTCCCATCACTTCATGGCAAATAGATGGGAAAATAATGGAAACAGTGACAGACTTTATTTTCTTAGGCTCCAAAATCACTGCAGATGGTGACTATAGCCTGCTCCTTGGAAGATGTATGACAAATCCAGACAGTATATTAAAAAGCAGAGACATTACTTTGCTGACAAAGGTCATATAGTCAAAGCTATGGTTTTTCTAGTGGTCATGTATGGATGTGAGAGTTGGACTATTAAGAAGGCTGAGCACCAAAGAACTGATGCTTTCAAACTGTGGTATTGAAGAAGACTTTTGAGAGGCCCTTGGACAGCAGAGAGGTCAAACCAATCAATTCTAAAGGAAATCAAGCCTGAATATTCATTGGAAGGACTGATGCAGAAGCTGAAGCTCCAATACTTGGGCCACCTGAAGCAGAGAGCTAACTCATTATAAAAGACCCTGATGCTGGGAAAGATTGAGGGCAGGAGGAGCCGGGGACGACAGAGGATGAGATGGTTGGATGGCATCAGAGACTCAATGGACTTGAGTTTGAACAAGCTCTGGGAGATGGTGAAGGACAGGGAAGCCTGGCGTGCTGCAGTCCATGGGGTTGCAAAGAGTTGGACATGACTGAGCGACTGAACAACAAAAACATCTATGTGATTCAAGCTCAAAGCTTTTCATGAGGTTGCTATCAAGTTGTCTACTGGGGCTGTAATTATCTAAAGGCTCGGCTGGGGCTAGAAGATCCACTTCTAAGTCCATTCACATGGTGGTTGGAAGGGGTCTCAGTTTCTTACCTTGGGAGCCTCTCATAGCATGGCATCTGATTTTCCCAAGGCTCAAGATCTGAGAGGGAGAAAGAGAGAGGGCTCAAGATGGAAGCCACACTGAGTTCTATAATCTAATTTAAAAGAGACATACCATAATCTCTGCCATACTCTACTGGTCACATAGACCTATGCTGGCACAATGTGGGAAGGGGTTATACAAGGATATTAAAGAGCAAAAGACAGGGTCTTTGGGGGCCATCTTGGAGGCCAAGTACAACACTACCCATATGCAGTTGTAGTGGGAGGCTTCGTGTATTCAGTACAGAGTTATCTCTCAAAAAATACTCGTTCTGTGTTATGCATCCCAGGGAAGATACATAAGTTCTGGGATCTGGAGGATACAGTGAGAAACCCAGAGTTTAATAGTCACCCCGATACAATTACCACCTAACAAATCTAGTTACTACAGCTCACATCCAGATGAGGACAAAACCAATGATACGGGTGACAGCCAACATCTATCTACAAAAGTCCTCAGCGTCTCCAACATTTATTTACACTTATCATTCCATTTTAATTTTATATCATCGTATATTTCATGTATCTCTACAACTCCATGGCATATTAATTATTATGGTCACACTTTCCAAGTAAGGAGAATGAGTTTTAGGAAGATTATATGATTTGTCAAAGGCACTCAGCAATCAAGCCAGTATTCAAATCCAGGACATCTGATTCTAGCATCTATTCTTTTTTAACCAATTATCTTATTCTGTATCAGCAGCAAGTCCTTCCCCCGCCCGCTCCCACTGACAGCCTCCTCTCTAAATATATACATGTATATACACAGAATGGAGAAATGGAGAGTGTTGGTATTTTTGTCCTTTGCAGTGACCTCTGCATAAGCACCCAGTACTTTCCTCGGGGTTCTCTTGCATGTGACTGTTAAGTGGCCTGGCATGTCCTAGAGCATGTCCGCTTTAGCGCAGAGCACTAACCCTGCATTACTGGTAGGATTGTCTTAGGTGGTTGTTTCCATCTTCTGGGTCCAGAGATTAGTGACAGGTGCATTTTGCTTGACTCTTCTCCCCCTCACTACCCTCCACACATGTACACACATGCAGGGAGAAGAAGGTGATTGGAAAAGATTTCTCAGCCCACAGATTCCTAGAAATTAATAACAGTCAAACACTTTCTCTCAGGAGCCTCCTAAGCCATGAGGTGGTGGATGAAAGAGGGCCGTGTGTATAAACGCACATGTGCGTATAAGCAGAATCGGCCTCCAGCCAGCAAAGCATCTAGACAGAGCGGCAACTGCCAGACCTCAGCGTCCCGAGTGCAGGTAAGGACGAGGCATAGACCCGTAGACTTATCCCAGGTTTTGGGACCTGCTGCATTCACGGGTCATGATGACAGCTCCGGTGCAGCTACAGGGGTAGGATTACCATTCAACCTGCTAAGTGCAGAATCAAAGAGGCAAGGACAAGGAGGTCTGGGAGCATAAATGGGCCAAGGGACTAGGAGTGCTTCCTGAACTGTACTGGCCACTTTATAAGTATCCCCTCACTCAGCCTCACCTACAAACCCACCTGTGGTGGCTTGGGAGGGGCTAGTCTTCTATTGTAATGTGAAAAACTTTTTTTACTTTTAATTTTGTCTTGGGGTATGGCTGATTAACAGTGTTGTGTGAGTTTCAGGTGAGCCGCGAAGGGACTCAGCTATTCATATATATGTATCCATTCTCTCCACTAACCCCCTGCCATCCAGGCTGCCACGTAACAGGGAGCAGAATTCCCTGTGCTATAGAATAGGACCTTGTCGGTTGCCCATTTTAAATGTAGCAGTGTGGGAGGGGCTATTCTTATCTCCATTTGACAGAGCAGGAGACGTGACTCAGAGAGAGAAATGACTTGGCAAAGTCTGACAATTAACAGTAACCACAGAGTAATGATGTCGAAGCTATTGATTAACCATTTACTTATAAGAAACTGGCCTTTCAGTTGGGACTTATTACTAAGTCTCTTAAGGTCACTTATCAAAGATGACTGTGCACAGCCCTTCCTCTGCACTCCAGGTAGATTTGACCTTGCTACTATTGGACGGAGGCAGGGTGTAGCACTCTTCTAGCTAATCCTTATCAACTCTTGCCTCAGTGGATTTTTAGTGACTCCAGCCTCCCAACCACGACCACTACCTTCCTCTCTGACCCCAAAATGATATCACTGAGTGAATCAATACACTCCACCAAGACACACACACTCACAGAATTTTCTCTTCCACATGGCCCACAACTGGTCTGTAGGAAATACAACTCCTTTGCTCCAACAACCTAGGAAAACAGACCGATGCCAAAGCAAACATGCTCTCCTGACTCTGGCCTTGAAGCTCTTAGTCCCTTGCTGATGCTGCTACTGCTGCTAAGTTGCTTCAGTTATGTCCGACTCTGTGCGACCCCATAGATGGCGGCCCACCAGGCTTCCCCATCCCTGGGATTCTCTAGGCAAGAATACTGGAGTGGGTTGCCATTTCCTTCTCCAATGCATGAAAGTGAAAAGTCAAAGTAAAGTCGCTCAGTCGTGTCCAACTCTTTGCGACCTCATGGACTGCAACCTACCAGGCTCCTCCGTCCATGGGATTTTCCAGGCAAGAATACTGGAATGGAGTGCCACTTAGTCCCTTACTCCCTAGATTTTCCAGGCAGGAGGGACACCAATTTCTACACCAACCAAACACAGGGAAAATACTTCCAGGTTCTTCAAGTGGTCCCATTAAAGTCTCATCACTTGTTTTGAGTTGAAAAGAACTTAGCACTGGGAACAGTTCTCTTCAAAAAATTCTCTCAACAAAATCCACCCACTCCTATTCAGAAGTGGTTGAGGGGATTGAATTGAGATAAAATAGTGTGGGCTCTTAATGTCATCCTGGCAGTTTCAAATGCTTATGGCATATGATCTTGGGTGAATTATGTATTTTCTCTATGCCTCAGTTTCATTATCTATAAAATGTGGTAAGAGTAGGACTTAGTTATAGATTTCCCATGAGGATTAAATGAGACAATGCATGGAGTTCAGTTCAGTCACTCAGTCATGTCTGACTCTTTGCAACCCCATGGACTGCAGCATGCCAGGCCTTCCTGTCCATCACCAGCTCCTAGAACTTACTCAAACTTACATCCATCATGTCGGTGATGCCATCCAACCATCTCATCCTCTATTGTCCCCTTCTTCTCCTGCCTTCAATCTTTCCCAGCATCAGGGTCTTTTCCAATGAGTGAGTTCTTTGCATCAAGTGGGCAAAGTATTGGAATTTCAGCTTCAACATCAGTCCTTCCAATGAACACTCAGGACTGATCTCCTTTAGGATGGACAGGTTGCCTCTCCTTGCAGGCCAAGGGAATCTCAAGAGTCTTCTCCAACACCACAGTTCAAAGCATCAATTCTTTGGCATTCAGCTTTCTTTACAGTCCAACTCTCACATCCATACATGACTACTGGAAAAACCATAGACTTGACTAGACAGACCTTTGTTGGCAAAGTAATGCCTCTGCTTTTTAATATGCTGTCTATGTTGGTCATAACTTTCCTTCCAAGGAGTAAGTGTCTTTTAATTTCATGGCTGAGGTTACCATCTGCAGTGATTTTGGGGCCCCCCCAAATAAAGTCTGCCACTGTTTCCACTGTTTCTCCTCCTATTTGCCACGCAGTGATGGGACTGGATGCCATGAGCTTAGTTTTCTGAATGTTAAGCTTTAAGCCAACTTTTTCACCCTCCTCCTTCACTTTCATCAAGAGGCTTTTTAGTTCCTCTTCCTTTTCTGCCATAAGGGTGGTGTCATCTGCATATCTGAGGTTATTGATATTTCTCCCAGCAGTCTTGATTCCAGCTTGGGTTTCTTCCAGCCCAGCATTTCTCATGATGTACTCTGCATAAAAGTTAAAATAGCAGGGAGAACACCTATCAAATACACTGAAAGTGCCAGGTGTCATTCTTTGTTGTTGTTTAGTCACCAAGTTGTCACTGACTCTTTGCAACCCTGTGGACTGCAGCCCACTAGACTCCTCTATCCATGGGATTTCCCAGCCAAGACTACTGGAGTGGGTTGCCATTTCCTTCTCCAGGGCATCTTCCCAACTCAAGAACTGAACCTGCACCTCCTGTATTGGCAGGCAGATTCTTTACTGCTAAGCCACAAGGAAAGCCCATTATTCTTTATAACTAATAACACATCTCTGTGTAAACAGTTGATACTGTCACTTAACAGAAGGACTCAATAGCTTCCTCACTGATTTTTGAATCAGAGTTTATAAACTTCCATGAATCTGTGAAAGAATGTATTCATGAGTATGAATTGACCAGAAGAAAAGCCCTAGATAATTTTTATCACTATTTCCATGTAATTTGCTAATGAACAACAACTGATTAGCAAAACTGCAGTGATAACAATTCTACAGAAAATGAATAGGGCTGCTACTCCCTCTTTCTCTGGTATGATTGTTCCTTTATCTTCCTGGCCACTAGGAACACTGATAGTAAGGGTCTAGGATACCCTTTTTCTTCCTTTTGTGATTGACAAGCACAAATTCATCAAAATTCAGCTCAAATGTCATCTCCTCCATGAAAGCTGACCTTGACCAACCTCTACAAATGGAATTACGTACCTCCCTCCTTTAGACCCTTACCGTGCTTTGTATAGCTCCCTCTTGTAACTACAAGGGATCTTGCTTCTGCTTGTCAATGTGACCCTCTTGAATTGAACCCTTTGCCATTACTCTTTTTTTTTTTTGCCATTACTCTTAAATATGACTTTGAGTCTTGTCTTCATACTGGTGTTTCATCCACACTGGGTGGCTAGTGTGACCACACACTCCGGTTTGTCTCCCTTCCTCATCCTGATAATGTAATTTTCACCTTCAGACTCATACTTGTATCTGACATTTCAGGATCTCCTTGTCCCTAACAGAAAATTTGAAACTAAACAGAAGTGGAATCAGAAGCTCAAATAGCATAGAAAAGGAAATTCCTATATTTGGGAGTGATGAGGATGGAGAAGAGAGGAAGAAGACAAAGGGTCTGAGACCTGTGTCTTGTGGGCAGAAGTGTTTTCTGGGCAGAGATGTATAAGTTTATTTAAGGCAGACAGAAAGCACTGGCCAAACACAGAGAGGAATGGAAAAGGTTCCCATGTCAGGAACCATGAAAATAATCGATGTATGGGAGGGCCAAGGAAAATGATAGAAGGTGACACTGGGAAGAAAGGATGAGTCAATGAAAGCTAACTTAAAGAGTCTGAGTTTTATTATTTATGCATTGAGAGATCTATAATTGTCAAAAGGACATATGGAGGGTGCTACATTTCAGAAAGTTCACCCTGAATGCCACGAGGTTGGTTTGGAGGGAACACTCAATAGCATCAGCCTAGAAGAGTCAGTTCTTTGATCCGTTTCAACACAGTGGATGTCTCCCATCTCATTAATACACATCTGCTATGGTTGAGGAATGTCTCCAGAAATCAGATATAATAAAGCTTCTTCACCTGGTGTGTGCAGGTAGGGAGTCAGGTAGCAACGACGGTGCAGGGAAGAATGAACAGGACATCTGATCCTGGTGAATGTTGGAGGATACGTATGGCTGGGTCTGTGGTCTTTACTCAGGAAGAAGACAAGGTATCCAGGAAGACACTGCTTTGAAGCAAAAGATATAAGGGGCCAGGGAGAGCAGATAAGCATAAAGGGGGGCAGGAGAGAAGGAAGCCAGAAAGATACACAGAGGATACTGCACAGTTGTGGCACAAGCAGGAACTCTGCTCCATCAGTCTGTTCCTTCGTTCTGAGCTTGGGATTTCCCTGGTGCTGTTCCTGCTGCTTTGCAGACGAGAGGGCAGTCATTGAGTAATATGCCCCTCCTTCTGGCTGGAATCCTCTGTTCTTGGCTGAAGGTCACTGACAAGTCCAGCCTCTTCTGCCTCTTGCAGGATGGGATGATCAGTGGAAAGTTTGCTCAATGGCCTGAATAGAGATCTGGATCCCGGCTTCCTAATTTTTTTTTTTTTTCTTCTGGCCCAGGATGTTTAAGGGACTGGTACACCAAGGTGGACCTTGGGTATTAGTTTTTGGCTGATACTGCATCTTGTTTCTAAGTTTGGAAATAGGTACAACCAGGATCTGATCTTAATAAATGTAAATTCACTCTCTGGCCTCCAGAGAAAAGGAGTTACCAGAAAGCATTTCATCAGTATGGAATCCTAACTATGGCCCTAGGTCACTGAGTTTTAATAAATCAGTGTGGCTGAATGATGACTTAGGAGACTCTATTTTCAGGAGAACTGACAGGATTATGAGAAAAGCTCCTAATGACTGATATCTCATGCTGGAATCTTAATTACCTCAGAATTCACAGGAAGCACCTTATGATGGCTCTACAGATGATTTGATTAGAAACCACATTTTAAAATCTCTCCTGGATTGGGAGCCAAGTGTGCGTGTAAGCTCTCATGCACACAGTAAATCTCAACATTGCAGAAGAAAAACAAAATTCCCTCAAAAGCTACATTTTTAATTTCTAGCCTTAAAAAATTGTTACTGACTTTTTCTTGACCAGAACTTTTCAGACTAAGATAGACTGGAGTTAACGATTGGTTGGAGTTAAAGTATTACTCTCGACATTTTTTGTCATTATCAATCATTATAGGTAGAGATCATATAAATCCCATGGCATGACATATGAAGTCCCACAACATAGGAAGCCAGCCTATTGACTCATGTACACATTTAGCCACTGAGCCCTTGAAGAGCTACATGCCAAATGCTGGAGCAGCAACAAAGTGAGCAAAACCAAAAACGGTATCTTGCTCTCTTATGCTTACAAGTTACTGAAGCAGACACACCTAAGCAAAAAGTTATCCCATGAAATGTAAATGGGAAGATAGGTACAATGGAACCAATAATGCCGGAGACTGACCTATGTTAATCAGAGAAACAAATCCCTTCAAGGGCCAATACATTGGAAACTAAATTCTCCAAGAGTTCACACTCTCCCCTCTCCCGTTTCCAGACACTTTCACACTCACGTTTTCTCTTATCATTACAGTCAAGGTAGGTCACCTGCCAAGTCACTTTCCAGGTGTGCTTTTCTCCACCTAGGTTGTTTGACCCCAGGCATCAGCAATCTCCAACTACCCAAATCTTTCTAAGTGTCATCTGAAATGTTACTTTTAGGGAACTTCCAGATCTCCTCGGGAAGGATGCCTTCCGCTCCGAGTTCACAGTGTCTTTGCCCTCCGTTCTGCTCTGTGTATGTGGAACGCTGCTGGAGTCCCAGTTCTCAGAGCAGGGTAAACAGATGTTCAGCGCTTATTTTCAAATGAATGGGCAACTATGTCAACAGTAGTGTTTGTCTTTCCTTCCTACTTGGGGGGGGGGGGGGGGGAAGGATCTGCAGNCTCTGTGTATGTGGAACGCTGCTGGAGTCCCAGTTCTCAGAGCAGGGTAAACAGATGTTCAGCGCTTATTTTCAAATGAATGGGCAACTATGTCAACAGTAGTGTTTGTCTTTCCTTCCTACTTGGGGGGGGGGGGGTGGGTAAGATCTCAGCAGGTGTCTTGCTCATCTTTGTCCTCACAGCCTGGGACAGTTTAAGGTGCACAATAGCATTTTTAGGTGCTTTGTTTTTGCAAGATTTACATGAATGAATCACTCACTGAGACTCAATTAAAACCAAGTTTGAGAAAAAGACTCAGAGAACTAACTTAGAGAACTAACTTACGATTGCCGGGTGGGATAAGGATGGGGGGAAGGGATAGTCAGGGAGCTTGGGATGAACATGTACACACTGCTATATGTAAAGTGGATAACCAACAAGGCCATAGTGAGTAGTGCTCGGAACTCTGATCCATGTTATGTAGCAGCCTGGATGGGAGGGGAGTTTTGGGGAGAATGAATACATGTATATGTGTGGCTGAGTCCCTTCCCTGTTCACCTGAAACTATCACAACGTTGTCAATCAGTTATACCCCAATACAAAATAAAATGTTTAAAAAACCAAACAACCCAACTTTGGTAGCATCATTCAATGGTTCTAAATTGGGACTGGAGCTGTTCCTCTGGGGATGGGTGTTCAGCAAAGGGTAGGGCATTTCTGGCCGTCTTCATGGCTGGTGAGGACTCTTGCTCACATTTAGTGGCAGAGATCAAGAAGGATAAATATCCTGCAAATCAAAGGAGAGCCCAGCACAACAGAAAAGTGTTCTGCCTCCAATTCCACCTGCACCACTGAAGAACTGCTCGCTTTAAATGATGTTGAGGGACTTGAAAATATGTTGAAGAAAGTTGTAGACTCTTTGCCTCTGGGGAAATTAAAACAAGAAAATGTTGTCCTGATGGCCTCTCAACCCCACCCAGCCCTGTGATACTAAAATCCTGGGGAATGTAAAATCCAGGCCAAATGGTCCAGACAAGGAGACCCACCCCTCCGCATCATGCAGGGACAGCCTCAGAGATCCCTGCTTCCATGAGAAAGGGCCTAAAGCTGGACAGCGCCCCCTCTGGCCGGGAGAGAGGTTGCTTCTCTCCATGTGTTAATATTTTAACTTCTGGAGAAAAAACTCCCAGGAAATTGTTGTTGTTCAGTTGCTCAGTCATGTCCAACTCTTTGAGACCCCATGGAATGTAGCACGCCGGGCTTCCCTGTACTTCACCATCTCCCTGAGCTTGCTCAAATTCATGTCCATTGAATCAGTGCAGTCACCACCCCCAATTTTGAAGCCTATGTATATATAACTTTACACAATACAGTTATATTCTCAATCAGCAATAATTTATTTTGATAATATGTGATATTTCATGTAATAATATAATGTACCATTAATGGTAAGAAGAGAGAGAAGTGTTAGTTGCTCGGTCATGTCCAACTCTTTGCAGCCCCATGGACTGTAGCCCACCAGGCTCCTCTGTCCATGGGATTCCTCAGGCAAGACTACTGGAGTTGGGTGCCAAGCCCTTCTCCAGGGGATCTTCCTGATGCAGCGATCGAACCCACATTTCCTGCATTGCAGGTGGATTCTTTACCATCTGAGCCAGCAGAGAATCCCATCATTAATTATATGATAATAATAATAATAATTCTATTGTAATAAATAATGATTTCATGCTCTCCTCTGGTCCTGGAGTTCCCTGAGAACAGAGGCAATATTTTACTTATCCTTGTGTTCCTAGTACTTAAAATACACCTGACAACTTCCTTATACTTCATATACATTTTTGTTTCATTCCAAAGCTTGTATGATTCAAAACGTTTATATTCATGCCACAATCTATGGCACAAAATCTTGAGAGTGGTAAGTATCTTGTACTTACTTCTATATTCCCAAAATCCAGCTGAGTTCCATATACTCAGAAGGTGTTCAGCAAATTTTAGTTGAATCAAGTCAAATTGAATCAGTGTGAACAGACTGAGCTTTGAAAGTTCTAGTCTGAAAGATATGAATGATGCATGCTGGTACTATTGGAGAAAAATATATTGAAGAATATATTCCCTGGTGGCTTAGATGGTAAAGAAGCCACCTGTGATGTGGGAGACCTGGGTTCAATCTCTTTGGGAAGATTCCCTGGAGGAGAGCATGGCAACCCATTCCAGTATTCTTGCCTGGAGAATCCCCATGCACAGAGGAGCCTGGCAGGCTACAGTCCATGGGGTTGCAGAGAGTCGGACACGACTGAGTGACTAAGCACAGAACACATATTGAGGAAAAGAGATTGATTAGGCTGAAGGAATAAAGGCCCTCTAACAAATAATCTCAGGAAAACCATTTAGCTACCCTAGAAGGGAATGTGTTTCTTGACAAAGAAAGTACTGAAGCAGAAAGTGGACACTTTGGCAGAAGAAATTCAAAGACTCAGCCATCAACTTATAACAGCTGGACTCATTGTCTAGAGACATGGAATGGAAACATCCCAGAAGCTGATGGAAACGTCAAGGTTTTTATCTGAGTATCCTACAGATATAGATTCATTCAAAATTAACGCATGAGTATGGAGTCTAGAAAGGTGGTACTGATGATCCTGTCTGCAAGACAGCAGTGGAGATGCAGACATAGTGAACAGACTTGTGGACACAGTGGGGGAAGGAGAGGGTGGGACGAATTGAGAGAAATAGCGTAGATATTACCATATGTGAAACAGATAGCAAGTGGGAATTTGCTGTGTGACCCAGGGACCCCAGCCCGGTGCTCTGTGACAGCCTAAAGGGCTGGGTGGGGAGGGGAGGGGGAATGGGGCTCAGGAGGGAGGGGACATGTGCACCTATGGCTGATTCATGTTGATATACAGCAGAAAGCAACACCATGTTGTAAAGCAATTATCCTCCAATAAGAAAAAAAAGAATATCCTCAAGAATATCCTGCCATAGTAATCCAGCAGAGAAGAAACGATGGATAAATTGAGAAATAAATTATACTCTGCACCTTCAAGTCATTCCTACACCATTTCCCCCTCTTAATTACATAACCAAGGTATGTTCACTTCAGCTCTTGAGTTAGATTTCTGTAACTTAAAATCAGGAGAATTTGAGCTAGTAAAAGCACCTACCATTGCTTTCCCTGACATCTTTTTTTTTTTTTTTTTAAGCTTTTGATTGCTTGAATGAAATATAAAGATACTCCATTATTTTGAGGCAAAGGATCCATTAAACACAGTTTCCTTTCCCCTTATCTTAAAGCAACTGCTTGGAGGGATAGCAATTTCTAAGTGTGTCTGAGAAAAGCTGACTGCTCTAGATCAGTGGTTTAGAAATGAGACCTTTTTAAACAAACAGATTATTGAATGTCCAGGATACTTGTTCTCAATTAACAAGAAGCAAGAAGAGTTTCAAAGAAAAAGGCCAGTGAGGAATCTCCCTCTCTCCTGCCACCAGTGGTCTTTTCTAGCCTCTTTGAGACAGTTATCCAAACTTGACATGGTCTCTCTTGGTCTTCCTCTGAGCAAAGGAAGGAGTCAGAGGAGCATATAAACTAGCCAGTCTTTTATTCATGCCACTGGGGAAAAGATAACAGTATTGCCTGACTGGTTAGTATCTCACACTTTTACTGTCTGCCTCTCTGAAGATATAGGTAGCAGTGGCTTCTCTTCCCGGTTTTGACCAATACTCTAAACATCAATAATCATTTTCTGCAACCAGGATAACACTAACTCCTTGCTGGTTTAATAATGACAACGGTAATCACAATCACGATCTGGATGTATGTGTGCTTTCCGTAGGGAGAACATATTATCAGTATTTTTTTTAAAAATTTCTATGGCCCCTCCAGAACTTTTTCTCAATAAGTATGTTTACAAAGAAAGCATATGAAAAATTACTCACCAATCCCAGCCCCAAACAATTACAGCTCTCTGATTATTCACGATTTTCTGTCTCACAGGAAAGTGAATATAATCAGACTCATCTAGTTAATCTTCTAGCAGCCAAATCTGGAAGAACATGCATTAGAAAGGTCTCTGGTCAAAGGCTGACTCACCTAAAACATGATATCAGAGATATCTCAGCGCTCTAATTTGGTCTCAAGTTCTTCAACACATTCAGTCTCATTCATCTCTAGCAAAGAGAAGTTGGAAATGGTCCTGATCATTTAGGCTGACAGATGTGAAGGCCTGAAAAAAAAAAAAAAAATTGACCATTTACTCTGTTCTAGACATTGTGTCAAGACTTTTATAAATGTCATCATACTTCCCCCCAGAAAAACTCTGTCCACTTTATAGATGAGGACATTGAGGAGCAAAAAGATAAACTGCCCAAAGCCAGCTAGCGACTAACTATAGGGCCAGAATTTGAACTCGAGTCTGTACTCCTCACTTAACAGAGCAAGAGCTTCTCCCTGATTTTCTTCACCTGTACTTGGTCTGTCCCTCCTGCAGAGCGGTTCCCACAACAGACTGTCATTATTTACTTAAAACTTTAATGATCCAATGAGCTTCTGAACTCAATTTTGTTAAGCTCTCTATGTGAACATTGCTTGGCCATCAGCAGGGACTCAGTAAACATTTGTAGAGTAGTGGAATGAACACACGAATGAAAGAATAAAGGAAATAAATGAAATAAACAAAAACACCTAACATAAATGGTTACTTTCTTCCCTAGCTTCCTATTTGAAGTCTTTCTAAGATCTTTCCTGATTTGCTTTTTACCAGATATATTGGAGACTACACATCATAACCTGGAAAGATTCAGTGAATCTTTATGGGATTTGGGGCACATCCTTCACGTGCAACTTGAATTCAGCCAAATCATGCTCAGAAATACTCATGATGTAGAGAAGCAAGCAGGAACATAATTATTCAACTAGAGCTGGTGTGGACCAAAGAGATTTGCATTCAGAGTCCACTGGAGCAGGAATAGGTATCTGAAGGTTTCACAAAGCAGTTAGTGCTTGAGATGGGCCTTGAAGAATGAGTTTGAACAAACAGGGTTTCAGAAAATCAGTGCTTACCATCAGAGAATTTGTCTCTTTCTCTAGGAGTAGTATGCTTCCTACACTTTTCAACAGCCCTCATCAGACAGGGAAAGGACTGAGACAGAGAAGGACAGCAAGAACTGTCTTTGATGTGAGAAGCTGAGCCAGGGGAGCATGGCAAGGAAGAGGCCACAATGAGGCCCTATCTCCGGGGGTGGGGTGAGCTGTCCATGGCACCATGGCTGCCTTTAAGAGCATCACTGATTCATAGAAAATAGTTGACATTCCTTACCACAGTACACTCAGCAACTCTCCCTGCAGAGTTCAGTTCTTCCTCCTGTCAGCTGTGAATGGAAGTAATTTGTTTATGGTTAACAGAGATCCTATCAGGCAGGGAGGAGACTAGGAACCACATCTTATCATCCAATCTGCCACTGCCTTTCTGTATTATAACCATGGAACCCAGACACTTAGAGCAAAACAGATGCATGGGTTGGCCATATAACACTCCTGTTCCAAACTCTGGTCACCATGGGTAGAGAAGGCGCCAAAGGAGATACTCATCTGATTAAGACACAATAGCATGCCAAAACAGAGGCAAGCAGGGGCAGGGAGACTCCAGAGAGCTCACACGCACTTGGAAGTCTGTCTATACCTCCAGAGCCAGGGAAGAAGCTTGAGGATTGGGGCTTGGAGCCAAAAGGTGCTCATGACAAGACATAAGACAGGTATATCCCTCAACTCCGTCAGATCTCAACAGGCAAACTGCACTGATTATCATGGTCTTTGGTTTCTTGGCATTTCATGAGTTGCAAGATCATCTTGGTTTCCTCCTGCAGAGTGATGGTCCATGCTCCAATTCAGTTTTCATTAGTTCTTGTCTAGAGTGTTGTAACAGCTCCCTCACTGTTTTCCCTGCTTCTGCTTTTACCTTCCTGAAACCCGTTCTACATATTACAGAGAAATCTATCCATGACAGTCCCCTTGAAATCCATCTCTCACTCTTTGTTGTTGTTCAGTCACAAGTCATGTCCGACTCTTTGCAACCTCACAGATTGCAGCACTCCAGGCTTCCCTGTCCTTCACTATCTCCTGGAGTTTGCTCACATTCATGTCCGTCAAGTCAGTGATGCTATCTAACCATCTCATCCTCTGCTGCCCCCGTCTCCTTTTGCTATCAATCTTTCCCAGCATCAGAGTCTTTTCCAATGAGTCGGCTCTTTGCATCAGGCGGCCAGAGTATTGAAGCTTCAGTTTCAAGCATCAGTCCTTTCAATGAATATGAATATGAATATTGATTTCCTTTAGGGTTGACTAGTTTTATTTCCGTGAAGTTCAAGGGACTCTCAAGAGTCTTCTTCAGGACCATCATTCGAAAGCATCAATTCTCTGGCACTCAGCCGTCTTTATGGTCTAATTCTCACATCCATACGTGACTACTGGAAAAACCATAGCTTTGACTATACAGACCATTGTCAGCAAAATGATATCTCTACTTTTTAATGCGTTGTCTAGGTTTGTCATAACTTTCCTTACAGGAAGCAAAAATCCTTTAATTTCATGGCTGCAGTCCCCATCTGCAGTGATTTTGGAGCCCAAGAAAATAAAATGGCATTGTTTCCCCTTCTATTTGCCATGAAGTGATGGGACTGGATGCCATGATCTTAGTTTTTTGAATGTTGAGTTTCAAGCCAGCTTTCTCACTATCCTATTTCACACTTATTAAGAAGCTCTTTCGCTCCTAGCAGGATCCATAGAATTCTCTGCAATGATGAAAATGCTCTGTATCTGTGCCATCCAATACGGTAAGCCAGGTGGCTCAAAGGGTAGAGAATCTGCCTGCAATGCAGGAGACCCAGGTTTAACACTGGGTCAGGAAGATCCCCTGGAGAAGCGAATGAATATCCACTCCAGTATTCTTGCCTGGAGAATTCCATGGACAGAGGAGCTTGGCGGGCTATAGTCCATGGGCTCGCAAAGAGTTGGACACAATTGAGTGACTAAACACTTTCACTTTTTCAGCCACATGAGCCTATCAAACATTGAAATATAGTCAGTACAAGGGATGAATTAGACTTTAAATTTTGTTTAACTATATTTAAAGAGCCATACATATTTAATGGGTACCATAGTAGACACTGTAACTCTGCAGAATGATATCCAAGTCCTTTATAGGCTTCCGGGTGGCACTAGTGGTAAAGAATCTGCCTGCCAACGCAGAAGACACAAGAGATGCAAGTTTGATCCCTGGGTCAGGAAGATCCCCTGGAGAAGGAAACAGCAACCTACTCTAGTATTCTTGCCTGGAAAATTCCATGGACAGAGGAGCCTGGTGGGCTACACAGTCCATGAGCCCACAAAGAGTTGGACACATTGAGCAACTGAGCATAGTGCATAGCAACAGCCAAGCCCTTTAGCCTGGCACTGACTTTATAATATAGTCCCAATTTACATTATCAGTCTCACTTCCTACTACACTTCCTATCTGATCTCCCCACAAACTGGCTAAACTCTTTATTTTTAAACCTCTATGCCTTTTCCCAACTGTTTGCTAGACTCAAGCATCCTATTCTTCATCATCTACTTAACACATTTCTATTCGGATTTCAAGATCTAAATTAAATGGCACATCCTCTGGGAAGCCCGTATCAACTTCTCTTGCCCCACATAATGAATCACTCCCTCCTCTGTGCTCCCAAAGCTCATTGCATCTGCTTCAATTATGGTGATTATACCACATTGTATTATAATTATTTGTTTACTGGGGCCTCCCATCCACTAGTCTGGAAACCACAAAGGGAGGGGACTAACTCTTATTCATCTTGGTAACTCTGTTACCCAAGGAAGTCCACATTGGCAAATGTGTGGTGAACCTATGCAAACCTGCAGAATGAATTCATCATCCAGTCAATCAAGTGTTTATCTCAAAGAGCTCCCTGAACTGACAGAGTGGTTAGTAAACTGTTGTAACATCAAAGTGGCTGATGCGAACCCGTGATGTCAGAACAGATCTGTATCCACAAGATGGTGCCTCTAGTTAACACGTCACGTGGAACTCTCAAATCCACTTTAAACCTGAAAACACGTGGACCTGAATGCATGGTGCTCAGGGGTGAGAGGTTAAGCTGAAGGATGCTGGAAACTGCAGATGCCTAGATAACAAACCAGAATCCGGAGCCCTCTGGGGGCGCAATATCTTTGAATAGTTACTCAGAGCTGCTTTAATAAGCCAGACACGGAAAGACAAATATTGCGTGATCTCACTTATATGTGGAATCTAATGAACAAACAAAGAATCCCTTATTCTTAAGAGTGAGAAGAGGATCTGTTGTAAACACTGTAATTAACAATATGGTATTGTGCACTTCAAAAATATGTTCAGAGGATACACCTCATGTTAAATGCTCTTACCATTTAAAAATGACATTTAAAAAAATAATAATAAAAATGACATTTTTGTAGATAATGGTAACTTGACTGTGGTGATGCTAGCACAGATGTATCCCTATGTCTAAACTCATCAAGATGTAAACATTATCTATGAATCTGTTTCTGTTCTATTTGTTGTTTGTTTCCTTTTTTTTTTTTTTTTTTTAGACTCTGCATGTAAGTGAAAACATACAGTATTTGCCTTTCTTTGCCTGTCTTATTTCACTTAACATACCCTCCAGGGTCATGGTTGCCAGTGGGGAGAAGGTTAGAAGATGCATGAAATAGGTAAAGGGGATTAAGAGGTACAAACTACCAGTTATGAAATAAATAAGACACAGGGCTGTCATGTACAGCACAGGGCATATAGTCCACAATGTTATAACTGTCTTGCATATCTAAAACTAACATAATATTGTAAATCAACTATACTTTAACAAAAAAGATGCATACATTTACTGTGTGCAATTTTTGGTACATCAATCATACCTGAACAAAGCTAAAACCATATAATATGTATAGAACAATTATTTCACAGTGTCAAACTTTATTTTTGGGGGTTCCAAAATCACTGCAGATGGTGACTTCAGCCATGAAATTAAAAGATGTTTACTCTTTGGAAGGAAAGTTATGACCAACCTAGATAGCATATTCGAAAGCAGAGACATTACTTTGCCAACAAAGGTCCATCTAGTCAAGGCTATGGTTTTCCCAGTGGTCATGTATGGATGTGTGAGTTGGACTGTGAAGAAAGCTGAGCACTGAAGAATTGATGCTTTTGAACTGTGGTGTTGGAGAAGACTCTTGAGAATCCCTTGGACCAGGAGATCCAACCAGTCCATCCTAAAGGAGATTGGTCCTGGGTGTTTATTGGAGGGACTGATGCTGAAGCTGAAACTCCAATACTTTGGCCACTTCATGCAAAGAGTTGATTCATTGGAAAAGACTCTGTTGCTGGGAGGGATTGGGGACAGGAGGAGAAGAGGATGACAGAGGATGAGATGGCTGGATGGCATCACTGACTCAATGGAAGTGAGTTTGAGTGAACTCCGGGAGATGGTGATGGACACCATCACCAGCTTGGCGTGCTGGGATTCATGGGGAAGCAAAGAATGGGACACGACTGAGCAACTGAACTGAACTGAATTATTTCGAATGAAAACAAGATCATATATTTTAAAAAGAGTGGGGGTAAAGGAAGTATCACAGTTTCGTCCATAAAGAGAACTCTCGTTTATTGAGCTCCTGATTTGTACCCTGTTGTATATGCTTTATCTCACGTGACCTTTCTAAAAACCCTGTGACATTGCTATCTGCCTCCTACAGATGAGGAAACCAGAGCTCAGAAAGAGATGATCTTGCATGATCTCCCGCGTAGTAAATGGTGAAGACAGGATTAAAATCCAAGCCTGTCTCTACAAAGCAATTTTACTAGCTGCTTTATAAATATATATATGAAAACATCACACTTTAATTTCTGAGCCACCTATTGCTGAACGACAAGTTATATTCTCCCAAAATGTCAAGGAAAATTTGAGCTGGAATAGCTTACATGATCATCTGTGCACCCACCCACATTTCACTTGGGAAAACTATGATCCAGAGAGAGGCAAAAGCACTAATCCGATGTCACATGGGATGAATCTTAGAGCAGAGACCAGATTTCTGGTCTCAGGCCTGAGGCCTTCTAACTTGTTTTCAGATTCACTAAAAAGATAAGCTTCTGTCAGTCTCTTCATGATACATCACTATATTAGCAGGCTTTGGAGAAACCAGTAAGCAAATGCCCTACCGGCCTCAGGGGCACTGGTACAACCTTCCAGAAAGCACTTGGGTAGTCTGCATCAGAGACTTTAAAACTGCTCACAAGAATTGACTGAGTAACTTCTCTCATTTCCTGGAAGTCATCTTCAAGAAGTTCGCTGCAATGTAGGCAAAAATGGTCATCTCAGCCTCACTTATAATGGCAAAAATAAAACATAACACCAAAAAGCAAAAAAGAATCAAATATAAAGCCGTAAAATCAGGACTAAAATAGTTCCTACTACATTGCATTGGTAGAAGAAATAACTGATAAAAAAAAATACACATAACCCTGTGTTCGGCTCAAGGTTAACACTTTTAAATTAGATACCATAATTCTTCATATTTGTTACTTCTCCTAGATAATAATGAACCCAAGGAGAAAAGCAGTCATTTCACACAATTGAAAGGTTATGCTCAAAATCCTTCAGGCTTCACCACTATGTGAACCGAGAATTTCCAGGTGTACAAGCTAGTTTTAGAAAAGGCAGAAGAACCAGAGATCAAATGTCATACATTCACTGGATCATACAGAAAGTAAGGAAATTTCAGAAAAAAAACATCTACTTATGCTTCATTGACTATAGGAAAGCTTTTAACTATGTGGACCACAAAAAAACTGGAAAATTCATAAACAGATGGGAATATCAGACTACCTGACCTGTCTCCTGAGGAACCTCCATGTGGGCCAAGAAGCAACAGGGCGTGGAACAATGGACTGGTTCAAAATTGGGAAAGGAGTAATAATAAGGCTGTATATCATCACCCTGCTTATTTAACTTTCATGCAGAGTACATCACGCAAAAAGCCAGGCTGAATGAATCCCAAGCTGGAATCAAGATTGCCAGGGTTCAGGGGTGGCGGGGGGAAGCATGACTGGGACAAATTTCAACAACCTCAGGCATGCAGATGATACCACTTTCATGGCAGAAAGTGAAGAGGAACCCAAAAGCCTCTTGATGAAGGTAATAGAGGAACATGAAAAAGCTGGCTTCAAAGTCAGCATGAAAAACAAAAAACCTCAGATCATGGCATCCAGTCCATCATTTCATGTCAGACAGAAGGGAAACAATGGAAGCAGTGACAGATTTTATTTTCTTGGCCTCCGAAATCAGTGGGGATGGCGACTGCAACCATGAAATCGAAAGACCCTTGCTCCTTGAAAGTGAAGCTATGACAAACCTAGACAGTGTGTTAAAAAGCAGAGCTACCACTTTGCCAACAAAAGTCCATATAGTCAATGGTTTTCCAGCAGTCTCGCACAAGTGTGAGAGTTGGCCTGTGAAGAAGGCTGAGTGCCAAAGAATGAATGCTTTTGAACTATGGTGCTGGGGGAGACTCTTGAGAGTCCCTTGGACAGCAAGGAGATCCAACCAGTCCATCCTAAAGGAAATCAAGCCAGACTATTCATTGGAGGGAATGATGGTAAAGCTGAAACTCCAATACTTTGGCCACCTGATGCAAAGAACTGACTCATTTGAAAAGACCCTGATGTTGCAAAAGATTGAGGGCAGGAAGAGGAGGGGGCAACAGAGGATGAGATGCCTGCAGTCCATGGGGTCACAAAGCATCAGATATGACAGAGTGATGGAGTACACACGTGTGTGTGTGTATAAATATATAAAACCAAATCACTTTGCTCTATACCTGAAACTCACAAATATTTTCAGTCAACCATGAAAAGTGAAAGTGAAAGTCACTCAGTCATGTCCAACTCTTTGCGACACCATGGACTGTAGCCTACCAGGCTCCTCCATCCATGGGATTCTCCAGACAAGAGTACTGCAGTGGGTTGCCATTGCCTTCTCCAGGGGATCTTCCCAACCCAAGGATCGAACCTGGGTCTCCCGTATTGGAGGCAGATGCTTTAACCACTGAGCCACCAGGGAAGCCCCATATACATATTTCATACACACACACACACACACACACACACACACACACACACACAGAAATACCCAGAGATCAGAGGTAAGGTCAAATGCAGAAAATAAAAATAAGCCAAATCAGAGAAGCCTAGACCAAGGCCTCACTGTTTTCTGTTCCAGTTTCTATTTTGAAGCAGCAAGCACTCAAGGGTGTACCCCATTACCATAAAGAGAAATTTCTTGCCTGACCCTGTTAAACCCCTATTCTCTTCCATAATTTATTTCCTCCACTGTCTTCAGGTCTACTTGAGGTTTGGTGACAGTATGCCTCTTCTTAGCCTAACTCTTCCTGGTACATTAAAATAGGACTTGGCTTCGAAGGGTTAAAAAATTCCACTTCTTTCCCTAACAGCTGCATTTAATCTCCTTGAGCCTCCTTCTCTTGTCTGCAAAACAGGGTTAATACTATCAGGAGCTTGTGTGAGGATCAAATAGTACATGTGTGAATATATTTGCATAGAGACTGGCACCCAACAGGGACATTGCCAAAGGGAATTCCAACCATTTTGATCCTTGACAGCTTATGCCAAAAAAGGAAAGATACATGATTGTGGGGCTGGCACATATGATGGGAAAGCAGAGGCTGAACATGAGCGGCAGCCAAGACACCAGGTGCCCTGGGCGTCCGGGTAAATGTGGCCGCAGAGTTGGACCGACTCTTAGTCCTGTAGAGTTCATCGTTTGCAAACAAGGAGCCTCATTTATGACAGGAAATAACAGTCATGTGTTTGTTTGTATGGTAAATCCAATCAGCAATAAGCCATCATTTTTTTCCCTACAAATAGGCCAGGTGGCCCCTCTAACGAATCAATATTCTCCAATCAACAAACTCATAAGCTCAAAAAGCAATGTGAAAAGACAAGGGGAAGGTCAGAAAGGATGGTGTGAATGAGCAAAGGGTGTTCTATTTCTCAAAGTTTCAAAAACTGGAATTCCTTTTTTGGGGGGGCCAAACAAAATTTGTGAGAATGAACCAAACATTTTTAATTTTAAAAATGCAGGGTTTGGGGATGGATGACTAGGTGCAGCACAGAGGACTTTAGGGCAGTGAAAATGTTCTGTATGATACTATCATGGTGTCTACACGTTGTGCATTTGTCCAAACCCATAGAATGTATAACAGCCAGAACCAGTCTGAATGTAAACTATGGACTTTGGGTGATTATGATGTATCAGTGTAGAATCATCAGCTGTAACAAATGTACCACTCGGGTGAGATATGCTGATAATGGGGGAAGCTGTTATGTGTTGAGCAGGGAAAAGGGAGCATTTGGGAAATCTCAGTATCTTCGTCTCAATTTTGCTACAAATCTAAAACTGCTTTTAAAAAGTTAAGCTCTTAAAGATGTATTTATTTTAAAATGCATACTTATAAAAATGCATTTATGTCATTTTAGGCTCTATTCAATAAGGATTCAAGTCCGTTTACAATAAGGGCCAGGCATATAGAAATTCACTAAAGAGAATAAGCAGTAAAGCAGAACCAAAAACATGAGAAAAAAGAAGACTGGGAACTTTAAGGGAAAATGTAATTTTCCTTGATGTGGTGGAGCACCATGTTGGGCTCTGAGTTTCCCAGCAGTGGGAAAAACAAGAATATAAAATTCTGTAGCTCTTTTTATCTGAGGAGCAAAAACTATACAAGCTGCTTAAAGAAGATAAATGTGTTTGTCTTTGGGGATTGCTGTAGTTTTGCTTTGTTGGGTTTTTCTTTTCCCTTTTCCCCTGCGGCTGCATTTTTTAAACAAACATCTTACTTAGGAATTCATGTGAGTAATATTGAATAACAGAGGACAGTCTCTCATCCTTGGAGTGTGAGCTTTGGGGGAAGGGACCATGTTATCCTGCACTTGAGACTTCTGGAGTCCAGAGGGGTTGATGGGTCTGAGTGAGACAACCGGTGACAGCTGGGTGAGGGATCAGCGTGTCGTAGACTCCTGACTGTGGTCTTACAGCAAGTACAAAAGCAAACTGCATACAACCAGTGCCGATGGTAGCAATGTTTGATGTGAACCTAAAGATCGGATCAGGAAAGGTAAGGGATGTGACCCTAGTTAACAACCTTCCATGCGCCTCCTTTTGAATGAATAGAATGTAGCATGCAGTCACGGCAGCACTGCTATCCAGCCTGAACACGCCAGTATGAGCCACCAACTTGCTTCCAGCCAGAATCCATCATGAGTGAGTGGTTAATGTTAAATACTTTGAATATATCGTGCAGACGAGAAGGGGCATATCATTCTTTGCTTGAACTCTCCCTTCTGAATTCATTAAAAAGTTTTAAATAAACCCATATATATGGAATTTAGAAAGATGGTAACAATAACCCTGTAGGCGAGATAGCAAAAGAGACACAGATGTATAGAACAGTCTTTTGGACTCTGTGGGAGAGAGTGAGGGTGGGATGATTTGGGAGAATGGCATTGAAACATGTATAATATCATATATGAAATGAATCGCCAGTCCAGGTTCAATGCATGATACAAGATGTTTGGGGCTGGTGCACTGGAATGAACCAGAGGGATGGTACGGGAAGGATGTGGGAGGGGGGTTCAGGATGGGGAACACGTGTACACCCATGGTGGATTCATGTTGATGTATGGCAAAACCAATACAATGTTGTAAAGTAATTAGCCTCCAATTAAAATTTAAAAAAAATTTTAATAAAAGTTATTTTACTTTGAACAAAATTTTAAATAATAATATAAACCTTGTATGTATACATATATACATATCTAAACATATATAGGCTTATATATAATATTTATATTTTATATATATAATAGAAACCTATGCCATTGTACTACTTTACAGTGTGAAATATCAAGTGGGATGAATGCTTGCATTTGTTCTAGAGCTCAGTCTCTTCTCAGAAATAGTTCTCCTACCTGCGAGGCCAAAATATCAGAAAGTCAGCTGATGACACTGAGGTCAGAGCAGCCGGAATATGCTGACTTTTCCCAATTATTGGCAGTGCCCTTGGGTTTGACCTCTGATTTTTTTCTCTCCAGTGCCTTGGAAATTCTCCAGTCACAAAAATGTGGCTGGTGTGAGTGGGTCAAGGTATCTTCTCCTTTGGAGCCTCGCAACCTTGGTCAAGTTTTCCAGATAAAGTGAGCGAGGAGTCCTTCATGTTATGAATAACCCGACTCTTACTCCACGTGACTGTGAGAAACCCTAACCACCTCCAAGCTTTTGGAGGTGGTAATAGCATTGGAGGAGATCCCCGGATATCTGCGTTCCACTAAAGCTCTTAGCCACTTTTATCTGCTTCTCTCTGCATTTTTAAGTAATATCAAAGAGAACAGAAGAAGCAGAGCTATGGTTGAAGAATTCACCAATAAACTCTGTTTCACAAGAAAGAAGAGAAACCACAAAATCTTTAAAAAGGCTTTTATAGAAGAACTGTTTCTAAGCACGACCACACTCCTGAAATAGTGTGTGATGGTCTTGGGATGCAGGGTGCTGTTGGCATTTATCCAAGACTTCAGATGCTCTGAGGATTGGCCATTATCCTTGCCAGACAGGCTTGTCCATCTTCTCATCAGTTGCAAGACATTTAATAAAAACAGGCTGCGTTAATTCATGCTTGTTTTATGGACTGCTCCACAGGGCTTCAACTGGGTAAGCCTGCAAGACTCAGCCGTGCATGGCAAATGGCTAAGCAGATGGTTTCAGTTTAGATAGTGGCTGTCAATGGTTTGGTGTGAACAGCTCTCGCAAGCCAGCATGAAGTGAACAGATTGCATGGTGGCTGGGAGAAACATATGTAATTGGAAACAGTAGCCACTTACAATGGGGGCACACTTTCAATCTTGATCACAGTGGCTCCAGTTTGGAAAAAAAGAGTTGATTAACTTAATGTCTTTTTGGCTGTGATGAACCCAATACTAAGAAAGTTTGGGTAGTGTCTCTGGAGGGGGCTGGGCACGGCTGGTCTGCTGCTATGAATCAAGGATGTCAGGGCCTCAGAACTAATCCCATTCTCTGGAGACTGGGAGGCAGTGGCAGAAACAGGAGTCCAAGTAGCTAGCTTAATACTGAAATACCTGGGGTCATGGTGGCAGAGGCAGATGGTTTGGGCAAACGGCACAGGCGTGAAAGACCAGGTAAGTTAGAAATCCAAGGTGCAGGTGGTTTTTTGGAGACCGCCCCCCTCCCATAGAAAGAGGACATATGCAAGTCTGCAGCACACAGTACAGCCGGGGTTTCTGTCCAGGGCTAGATCAAAGAATGTGGCTCTTGAGGGTAAGTGGTTTGGGCAAGACATTTCTCAGAATGACAGCGAAATAAAAATAGTTGCTGAAGGCAGTTACAAGACAGAGGAACACAGCATTGACCTTGCCTTAGGACTGGACCTCAGCCTCCAAGCCAACTCTGTAGACAGTGTGGCTTCAGTATTTATAAACATTTACTGTGTAACTTTCAGGTCCTATAATATACTTGGGACACAGGGATCAATGAGACATGGGTGAACCTCCTTGATTCCTTGCCTATAACCCAGCTCTTCTTCAGCTCCATCAGCACTTCTCTGGGAAGGCTTCCTCTGCCCTCCCTGACTGTATCAAATTCTCCTGCTATTCAGTGTGCCGTGGAATTGCCATCCCAAGCACCTTTAAATTTCAGCTTTTCATGTACTGGACAATGATCTTTTTAACTCCCTTACTAGACTGTATGTATCATGACACTGGGGACAATTTATGAGTTGTTTTTTTTTTTCTTGAAGATTTTGTGTCTCTTGGGGAGGAAGCACATGTGAATATATTTGCTTAAACTATGGATTAGTGAAGGGCTTCCCAGGTGGCACTAGTGGTAAAGAATCTGCCTGCCAAATGCGAGAGAAGTAAAAGACGGAAGTTCGATCCCTGGGTTGGGAAGATCCTCTGGAGAAGAAAATGGCAACCACTTTAGTATTCTTGCCTAGAGAGTCCCATGGACAGAGGAGCCTAGCGGGCTGCAGTCCACAGGGTCACAAAGAGTCTTAGCACACATGTATGGATGAGTGAAAGCAGAAGAAAATGATTCCTTTTCTCAAGGTTCTCAGAATCCTGGCATTAAGCAGAGTGACAATGCCAAGGTCAAAGGAAGTGCTGGGTTCATGGCCCAACCTAAACTGGGAAGTCAAGGAAGGCTTCCTGGAGGAGGTGACCCTTGGGCTAAGGTATGAAGCTTGAGGGGAAGTAGGACCAGCAAAAGCAGCAGGAAGAGCTGGGAAAACTTGGTGCAGCTCCTGAAGGTGGGCCGAAGCTGCTTCACTGCTTGCTGTCCAGTGCCCCTTTTTTCAGGGAAATGGCAGGCAGAATGGAACCAGTGCTGGGTGTCCCCTGACTCAGCAAAGGAGGACACGGGGCAAAGGACAGGGAACCAGGCACCGTGGAAATCGCAGAGTTTCTTGGGGCAAACACTGTCCTTCTCTGTTAGAGTGACTAAGCCTGAGGTCTGATTGCCTCGGTGTCCCAGCGCCTGTCTGAGCTCTCTGAGTCCCCAGAGCCTGACTGTGCTCTGCACTTTCCCACAGTGGCCTGCCTGTCCTGGGCTTGGTGCCACATTCGCTGAGTGGCAGGAAGGCTGGCTGCCTAGTCCGACAACCTTGGCAAGGAGAGCTAGGCTTGCAGGGGCTGCCCACGATAGCCAGGCTTTCTCTGATACCAAGGTGCTATCTCCCTGAGTCAATTTCCTCCAGTGATTCACACTCGCCCCACACAAATGGCCCATGTGAAGGAGCCATTCTTTCCTCTGCCCGTTGCCATCGCCTGGCTCAGCTCTCTTGGCAGTTTGAGTTGTTGGCATGACAAGGTTGTGAGACACCATACACACTGGACTGAATCAAAGGAAGCTTGATGCCATCTGGCCCAACACCTTCATTTGACAGATGAAAAGACTGAGGCCCGGAGAGAGAGACTAGCTTAAGACCCCACATAAAATTACCGGCAGCAAGGAGAGAACCTGGGCCTTTTGAGGCTCTCCCTTCAGGTGCTGAGTCACCAGGGAAAACAGAGCATGGAAGAAGCAGACCACCATCTGAAACCCCAGTTTCAGAAAAAGAAACCATCAGGCTGGGTCTTTGTACAATAATCAGGCTGTTGGAGCCTGACAACGGGAGATCCAGCTGACCGACTTTGAGCAAGTTGATCGACCTCTCTGAATTTGTAATGGAGGGATGAAAATGACCACACTTCTTACATTGCCCCTGCCCTTGAGAAGTTCACAGGTCACTGGAAAGACTGGTGCCCCAAACCAATCATTTCCTAAGATGAGTTCAATTTCCACAAATATGTACAAAGCACACAATCAGTCCAGGGTGTAAGAGCTTCCAGGTGTGCCCAGGTGGGCTTCCCAGAGTGGGTGACAGGTTAGAAGGGTTTTTTAACAGCTCATGTGGGCATAATGGATGGTCATTAAAGGCAGAAGAAACAGTGTGTGTTCAAAAGCATGTTGTAAGAACTCCCTGCCATGTGTCACAACTCGAGTATCAAGTGCAAAGAAGTGGACAGGGACTACAATTATGGGGTTGAACCCAAGAGCTACAGCCCAGGTGAGTGGGGGTAGGAGGAGGTTGGTCAGATCTGAGATGAAGTCAATCACTCTGGTACATCAAGTCCAACATCAAAATAATCAAGTAGACAGCAAGTGAAATATTCCTCTCTGAAATTTGCTGTGAAACTTACACACTTGATTAATTTTCAACACTCCTTATATCTCACTAAAGTTTTCAATTTGAATTGTACTGCTCATATAATTGAAGTTTGGTAGTTTTAAAAGAGCCACAAGTTACAAAGAGTTAATAACTATTTTTATGTTTGCATATATTTAAGGAGTAGTAAATCAAGTTTTGTAAAAATTCATTTAGAGATTGGAATATAGGGAACCGGAGTGAAGTTAAAGAAGACAGATAGAAGAATGGTGTGATTGTCCAGGTGAAAAATCATCCCTGAGACAGAATATAGGTTTTAAAATGTGGATGCCCGTGTCACAGTTTCTGTGGATGACTTCCGTTTCTAACTCTGGTTATTTAACTTGGATAAGTAGAATCACTTCTCTAAACCATTTCCTCTTCTGCAAGATGGAGATAATAACACAGTGGAAGTACCTCACTGGATGACTATAAAGGTTAATGATAATCCAGATGAAGTACTTAGCAGAGAATGTGGCCAAAGCATAAGTGCAAAAACAAAAGAAAAATTCACAGCAAATACCAGCAAAGGACGAGGATCGGACCAAGAACAAGGGAACCAAGACCTTTCACATGTTGATGCACAATCGTGACGTGACAGGAGAGAAAGGAAACTGGAGGAGGGGAATCTCTGGGAATCTAAGATTCTGAGAGCTCCAGAGCGCAGCCAGCAGAGTCCTGCAGCCCATTTCCTTCCTTTTCTTTCATTGTTCTGATGCTCACCCTGCTCTGCAGGAATGAGAGGAAGGAACCGTAGCACTTACAGACCACGCTAGTGAGAGAGGATGCCTTCACATCTGCAATGGGGCCTCACTTCAGAGCATCAGGCACTGACTGCTACGGAGTTTCAGGGCTTCCTTGGTGGCTCGGTGGTAAAGAATCCACCTGCCAATGCAGGAGACGCAGGTTCGATCCCTGGGTTGGGAAGACACCCTAGAGCAGGAAATGGCAACCCACTGTAGTACTCTTACCTGGAAAATCCTATAGACAGAGGAGCTTGGCAGGCTACAGTGCATGGCGTCGAAGAAGAGTTGGACATGACTGAGCAACTATACAACGACAAGAGAGTTTCCGTTAAAATACTGAGAGTGAAGGCAAGCAGAAGGCACACTGCAATATAAGGTTTATCTAAAAGTGAGCTCTGCTTATGGCACTGCATGGTCAGAGTAAGTGTGTGAAAGTCGCTCAGTCGTGTCTGACTCTTTGCAAACCTGTGGACTATACAGTTCATGAGATTCTCCAGGCCAGAACACTGGAGTAGGTAGTCTTTCCCTTCTCCAAGGGATCTTTCCAACCCAGGGGTCAAACCCAGGTCTCCCACATTGCAGGCAGACTCTCTACCAGCTGAGCCACCAGGAAAGCTGGTTAAAGTAGGAGATGTGTCTAAATAACTATCCCTACAAGTCTTCAGATGGCCTAGGCTGGGGCTGGATACCTGCCTTCCAGTTTCCATCCTCAGTTCTCCCTCTGCTGTATACAAAGAATTAAAGACGATTAAAAATTTAAATGATAAATATGGAAGTTCCTGTCTTAGTCACATTTTAACAGATATGGAAAAATACTCCAGGGTTCCCTTTACTCTTATGCTTTTAAAACCTCCATTTTTATCATAAATTCTATTTTCTTTAACTGCATTAGATTTGAGGACAAGTTGTAGTCTTCTAACTCAAATGAGGAAGACATGTAAATTGCTTGAACTTTGATATTCCTTTGTATTGGAGAGATATGACACCTTTGGTCAACTTAAACACAATTGGTCAGCACTTCTGTCCTCTGGCCAGCTTAAACACAACTTTCCAGAGAACTGAAGAAGTGTAGTCCCTCAGAAACTGAAAATCTCTAAATGGAAATTCAGATAGAGAAATAGACCTGGATTCATTGACCTAATATACTGAATGATTATTTACTGAGCTTTTTGTCATACCTGATCCATGCTGGAGATACAACAGTAAGCTAAAATCAGAGTTTATGACCTCAGGGAACTGTTCTTCCAGTGCTCGTGCTTAGTTGCTCAGTCATGCCCAACTCTTTGCAACCCCATGGCCTGCAGCCCGTCAGGCTTCTCTGTCCATGGAGATTCTCCAGGCAAGAATACTGGAGTGGGTTGCCATGCCCTCCTCCAGGGGATCATCCCAACCCAGAGAATGAAGCTAGGTCTTCTGCATTGCCGGCAGACTTTACCAGCTGAGCCACCTGGGAAGCCCTAGGTAGGCAGAAATGAATCAAATTCAATTAACAGCAACGTGTGTGTTTAACATTGCAAGTAGGATAAGTAAAAGTAGTGCTTACCCAGGGCTTCCCTTTACAGCTGGTGGCTCAGCTGTGAAGAATCTGCCTGCCAAAGCAGGCGATTCCTGGGTCAGGAAGATCCCCTGGAGCAGAAAAATGGCAACCCACTCCAGTATTCTTATTGGGAAAAATTCCATTCACAGAGGAGCCTGGTGAGCTATAGCCCATGAGGTCTCAAAGAGTCAGATACAACTTAGCTAAACAACAATACATGCATAGATAAGAGTGCTTACTAGAGACATTTTATCAACTCTGGGGGTTGCCCCCAGAGAATCACAGTTCTGCCATTTTCTACTCATGTGGCCTTGTCAAGGAACTTAAATTTCCTGTGCCTCAGTTTCCTCACTTGCAACCCGAGGTTCTGCACTTCAGGGCCACGGTGAGGATGACAGGAGATAAAGTGTGACTGTGTCTGCTCTGAGTCTAGGGTTAAAGCACTAAATTTTTCTGTTTGTTTGAAAATTACACTGATAGAATTCTTTTGGAGAAGGAGAAATAGTTGATTGTCTTACAAGGTTTTGTCAAGTATAGTATCTCCAATCAAGTTAGTGGGTACAGGCAAGGTAATTTTGGAAATGTAAATAGGATTTTAAAAATATATATTGTTTCCATTATAGGCTGCTATACGTTTGAAGGGTTTCCCAGGTGGCACAGTGGTAAAAAAAAAAAAATTCATCCGTGAATGCAGGAGACTCAAGTTCAGTTCTTGGGTCAGGAAGATCCCTTAAAGTGGTAAATGATAACCTGCTCCAGTATTCTTGCCTGGAAAATTCCATGGACAGAAGAGCTTGGCGGGTTATAGTCCACACAGATGCATACCTTTGAAACTAACACAGCACTGTAAATCAACACTATGCTGCTGCTGCTGCTAAGTCGCTTCAGTCGTGTCCGACTCTGTGCGATCCCACAGACAGCAGCCCACCAGGCTCCTCCGTCCCTGGGATTCTCCAGGCAAGAACACTGGAGTGGGTTGCCATTTCCTTCTCCAATGCATGAAAAGTGAAAAGTCAAAGTGAAGTCGCTCAGTCGTGTCCCACTTCACAACCCCATGGATTGCAGCCTACCAGGCTCCTCTGCCCATGGGGTTTTCCAGGCAAGAGTACTGGAGTGGGTTGCCATTGCCTTCTCCAAAACAACACTATACTTCATTTAAAAAAATTAACTTCAAAAAATATGTTTTTTGAAGAAAAGGATAAAATAGTAAACAACTTGCTAGTTAATCAAAATTGTAATAGGAAAGTCAGATTGTACTATTGGTTTTATGTACGAATTGACTTATCTATTTAATTCAGGGAAAGTTCTGAGCACAGTATAGATTTAACTTCGACTTCTACACTTTATCTTTGCATCACACAGGAACTATTGAGCTTCTACCATGTGCTAGGCACTGCTCTCGATATGAAGCATTCAAGTTATTGTTCAGTTGCCAAACTGTGTCCGACTCTTTGCCACCCCATAGACTGCAGCACACCAGGGTTCAAGCATTCAAGAAGTGATCCAAATATTGGCCCTGTATTAATATGCTTACAACACAGTGAGGAATATAACCCAATCATGTGTTACAGGAAGTACCTGGTCAACTTTTATTCCTTCTTCAAAACAGCTCAGCTGCCACCATCTCCAGGAAGTTTTCCTTCATCTGAAGAATGAGTAACTCATTTCTAATTGCATTTAGTAGTGCACATGATATATTACCTTGAAATTATTGGTTGCGTATCCATCTCTCTAACAAAGCCAGTGCTTCCATCAAGCAAGGACCATCTCTTTACATTTTAGTTTGCAACAAAGGGACTACATATGTCAAAATGAAAGGATTTTTCTTAAATGTTGTAAATATGCTAATTGCGTGTCATGTGAAAAAAAGGAAAGCAGCAAGAAGATCCATTAGGTATAGGGCATGTTAGGGATGAAGCGGGAACATGGCATGACAGAGAGGCTGATGAGTCCTAGAGGTAAAACACAAAGATATACGGACTACAAAAGCAGAGGGCCTTATCTTCACATTGCTGGCAATGGAAGACATACGGAAAATTGTAAACATTTAGATTAACCAAAAGGGAGATGGGAAAATCAAGATGAAACTGGAATATACATTTAAGTTCAGCAGAATGGCTATTTCAAAATAACTTGATATTTTTAGAATCAGTATCACCAAAATTTCTCAAGGGGAGTTGTGTTCTTGATTTTGTGTACCTACAACAGTCAGTATAGTGCCTGTTTCCTAGTAGCTACTTCACACATCATGTTTAATCAGACTTATAGGTGATGATAGAGTGGGGGAAAATGATTAAAATAAGGTAGGGGAAAAATACAGTGACTACAACTGAGGAACAATTATTTGAGAAGTAAATACAGGCTTTGATTATAAACTGTACACATCCCCTGGAGAAGGAAATGGCAACTCATTCCAGTATTCTTGCCGGAAAAATCCCCTGGGCAGGGGAGCCTACCGGGTGCCGTCCATGGAGCTGCAGAGTGGGACGCGGCTGAGCGACTGAGGCCACGCATCTTCCTCTCCTGTCTCAAAACTCCACGTGGGCAAGTTTTGTAGCAGGAGTGCTAGTCACTCAGTCGTGTCCGACTCTTTGAAACCCCACGGACTGTGGCCTGCAGCGGTTCTCTGTCCATGGGATTCTCCAGGCAAGAATACTGGAGTGGGTTGCCATTCCCTTCTCCAGAGGATCTCGCCGACCCAGGGATCAACCCGGGTCTCCTGCATTGCACACAGATTCTTTACCATCTGAGCTACAGGGAAGTCTTTGTACAAGTTTAGGGATTGAGAAATAAAGACAGAAACCCACAAAGATAAATACAGGAGAAAACAGAAATAGTTTTTTTTGGAAGATGGAAAGCAGATGGGACTGAATCAGCAGTCCCAGTTAAGCTGAATTATAAGCCAGCAGTAGAGAAAGCTGCAGAATGCCCAGGCTTGGTAGCATTAGGTAGCTCTGTAAAGAGAGTTCAATACAGGAGGACTGCTTCAAAGTATATTTGAAAATCAGTGAGATCCCCTTCCTTTCACCATGGAGAATATTCACCTGGCAGAAAATTGGAGCCTTTTTTTCTTTGATGAGACTAAACAGCACATTTTAAGATTAGAGAACGCTGTACAGAGTTGAAAAGTGGGTGCCATACTGAAAAGGGGTTATTGACTACAAATGTACACACCACATGTTGTTATTCAGACTTTTCTCTCATATAGCTTCTCAGGTGCAACAATTAGACTTATATTCTCCAGGAAGGAGGTTGGAGGGAAATTTGCTGGGGAATCTGATCATTTTGAGAGAAAGAAACCTACAAATACTAACTCTAGGGAATGAGATAGTTCAAACAGAAAAACATATGCTGAATTTCATGGAACATCCTCCCATGTACACAGAGCTTTTTAGTGTCCCATACTTAAATATGAGTTACTTGGGGAAAGCAACGAACACAGAGAGCAGAGATCAAATTAATAAGCAAAAGAGAATGTCGCCTAAGCAGGGACATGAAAATTTCAGGCAACTATCATCAGTTTTTTCTAAGAGATGAAAGAAGAATTTGCACCAATGAAATAAGAACAATATATAAGAAATGAGAACAAAAATCACATAGGAAAAAATTTTTAATGGGAGTATAAACCAAAAACACTTAAATGAGGGGATTAAAGGTAAATCTGAGGAATTGTCCAGAAAGAAAAATAAACAAAGAGGAAAATAGATGTCATTCCATAAGGTATAACATCTGAAAATAAGAAACTCAGAAAAAACAAGATATAAAATAGAAAGACAGACATCATTAAAGAAATAAATCAAGAAAAAATTTCAGAATTGAGGGATGAAGTTCTCAGGTTGAGTGGATTCAGCATAATAGCTGAAAGTATATCTATATTAAAACACATTATCACAAAATCTTAGATTGCTGAGAACAAAAAGAATCTTTAAAACCTTTCAGCCAGGGAAAAAAATGTTTACATAAGAAGAACCAACAACCAGCAAAGTAGCAGACTTTTCTAAGCACATCTGAAAGCAAGAATAAAATTGAGCAATATATTCAAAATTGAATTGAATTGAATTAAAGAAAGTGGGGAAAACCACTAGACCATTCAGGTATGACCTAAATCAAATCCCTTATGACTATACAGTGGAAGTGAGAAATAGATTTAAGGGACTAGATCTGATAGACAGAGTGCCTGATGAACTATGGACGGAGGTTCATGACATTGTACAGGAGACAGGGAGCAAGATCATCTCCAAGAAAAAGAAATGCAAAAAAGCAAAATGGCTGTCTGAGGAGGCCTTACAAATAGCTGTGAAAAGAAGAGAAGCAAAAAAACAAACGAGAAAAGGAAAGATATACCCATTTGAATGCAGAGTTCCAAAGAATAGCAAGTAGTGTTAAGAAAGCCTTCCTCAACGATCAATGCAAAGAAACAGAGGAGAACAACAGAATGGGAAAGACTAGAGCTCTCTCCAAGAAAATTAGAGATACCAAGGGAACATTTCATGCAAGGATGGGCTCGATAAAGGACAGAAATGGTATGGACCTGACAGAAGCAGAAGATATTAAGAAGAGGTGGCAAGAATGCAGAGAAGAACTGTACAAAAAGATCTTCATGACCAAGATAATCATGAAGGTGTGATCACTCGCACTCACCTAGAGCCGGACATCCTGGAATGTGAAGTCAAGTGGGCCTTAGGACGCATCACTACGAACAAAGCTAGTGGAGGTGATAGAATTCCAGTTGAGCTGCTTCAAATCCTGAAAGATGATGNGAGAAGAACTGTACAAAAAGATCTTCATGACCAAGATAATCATGAAGGTGTGATCACTCGCACTCACCTAGAGCCGGACATCCTGGAATGTGAAGTCAAGTGGGCCTTAGGACGCATCACTACGAACAAAGCTAGTGGAGGTGATAGAATTCCAGTTGAGCTGCTTCAAATCCTGAAAGATGATGCTGTGAAAGTGCCGCACTCAATATGTCAGCAAATTTGGAAAACTCAACAATGGCCACAGGACTGGAAAAGGTCAGTTTTCATTCCAATCCCAAAGAAAGGCAATGCCAAAGAATGCTCAGACTACCACAGAATTGCACTCATCTCACACACTAGTAAAGTAATGCTCANAAAGTTCCAGCTCTTGCTGTGTGCAAGTTGCCATGAGCTCCAGCCATGCGTCCTGCAGCCAAGGATGGGTGGCCCCTTGAGCAGGAAACTCTTTGGCAGCCTCTGCTGCGTGCTTTGCTTGCTGACAAGAGCACACCCTGGTCTCGGTTATTGCCCTTATAAAACAGCTCAAGTCGGATGGGAGCCAAATGTTTTAAATGTGCCTGGAAGAAAAATGTGAACTATGAATCCATGCGGTAGAACAGTACAGTACAACTTCAACACGCAGCTCTGCTCCCAGAGGAGGGGCCAGCGAGGAAAACACAGCTGCTACCCAGGCTCCCAGGGGCTTCTCCTCTTCCTTCTGCAGAAATCCTACTGGGTCAAGGACTGCTTTGACAGCCACATTGCCCCAGAATCTGAGAAATGGGTGCTATTGTGGCTCTGATTAGAGAGTACTAGAATTTTCAGAAATTTCCCAACTAGGAGAGACTGTACTAACCATTCAGTTTGTATATACATAGAGGACAAGGGCTTTCCAGGTGGCGCTAGTGGTAAAGAACCCACTTGTCAATGCAGGAGACTTAAGAGAGTGCGGGTTCGATCCCTGGGTCCCAAAGATGCCCTGGAGGAGGGCATGGCAACCCCTTCCAGTATTCTTGCCTGGAGAATCCCCATGGACAGAGGAGCCTGGTGGGCTACAGTCCATGCGGTTGCAGAGTCAGACTGAAGCGACTTAGCACGCAGGCACAGAGGACGAAGACCATAGAGGCCACCAGCAAGGTCTCACCTTTCTTATTAAAATTCATTCTGCAGGTTTGCAATCCATGTTTTGCAGAGCAAAACAATGTACACAGGATACCTCCCGTGCCCAGACCCTACTGTCTACCAGGAGCTGCTCTAGGTATTTTTCCGATATCTTATTGAATCTTTCAATACAGTCTTATAAAGGAATATTATCACCTACACTGAAAAAAGAAAGAACTAAAAACAAAGTGCTTTGTGCAAATTGTCCACCCAGTAAGTGCTAAAACAAACACTCAAACCCATGTGCCCTGACTCCAAAGCACATGTTCTTTTCTTTATCCTAAAATGCTGTTGCAAATGCACAAAAGTTGTCTGTTATATTTCTGGGCTATTGACATACACTTTTCTAATAATTCTAATGAAGATATTCAGGGTATGTAATTAGAACAATATTTGAGTGCTTCTATGAGGAGAAAAGCTACTTTGCCCAAGTTCATGGTGAAATGCCAGAAACATTAAAATGAATGTCTTAATTTAAAAAGACAAGGATACCATCAGTTACATTAACGTTTATTATTTTTCTGGACACCTTAGCCAATACAATAAAGCAAGAATCAGAAAAATAAAGCAAGAATCCTGGGGGAAAGGACATAAAATTATTATTTTTAAATGATTGACTACATATTGTCAAGGTAAAGGAAAAAGTCAGGGAAAAACTATTAGGACTAATAAGAGAGCTGAGTAAATTAGCCAGTAAATGGGCAGTTAAGATTAAGAATAAAATCCATAACTTTTCTAGTTAGCAATAACATCTATTGTAAAAATATAATGGAAAAGATTGATTATATTCATATTAAAATATACTCCTAGATAGCTTTAATAAAATTATGTAACCTATGGAAATGAAACTTTAGAATTTTATAGAAATTCAGAAGAAAACTTCACAAAATCAAGAGACATTTTAAGTTCCCAGATGAGATGAATGAACAATGATATCAGATCTCCCTAAATAAATATATGAGATTGTTTTAATGACAGAGAGATTATGATGATCATAGTTTTTACATTAGGGAAACGAGTGTAAAGTTATTCAGAAGAGAATGGCTAGAGGAGTAAAATAGTGCAGAACAAGTTTAAAACAAGAGAAACAAGATACAGTTCACCTATCAAAGCATATATAATATTATTATCATTAAAACTGGAACATATTGTCATAAGACTAGACAGCTGTATCAGTCAAAAATAACAAAGTTCTAGAACAATCATAAAATAGTATAGGACTTACTACACAGCAAAGGAAGCAATAAAGTTCAATAATATTCTCCAAAATATATTAGGGAGCATGGCTAAAAGGATGGGGAGAAAAATACTTTTATGATCCTCAGCTTACATAGCCAACAGTTCGAATTCCATATTTTACAGATCTAAGTGGAACAAAGAAAATAATTATTTAAAAATAAATGATAACTAATGTTTAAATTCTCTTGAAAATAGGGCATGACTTCTATATATGAAACAGTTAAAATTTTACAAGATGTTTCTAGAAAGGATTTTGGCAAGGTGAATCAAAAGTCCTCAAAATGTTCTTACCCATTAACTCCACTTCTAGGAACTTACGCTGAGGAAACCATCAGAGAAATTCATAAAAATGTTTTCATTTATTAGGAATCTCACTATAGCACTTTTAATAATATTTTTAAAAAGAATTGAAAAATAATTAAATTGTGAAACATCCAAAATGTGGGTGTGGTCCATGAAATAATGCCCCTGCTGCCCCTCTAAACATCCAGGTCCTAGTCTTCAGAACCTGTGAATATGTCACCTTCCACAGCAAAGAGGAATTTGAAGATATGATTAGGTGGAGAATATTGAGATGGAGAGATTATCCTGGATTATTTGGGTGGGTGCAACGTCATCACAGAGGTATGGGCAAAAGACTCAGAGTGAGTGCAGGCAATCTGGCAGTGGAAGCGGAGAGAGAGAGGAAGCAATACGATGGAAACAGAAGTTGGAGTAATGCAGGGCCACAAGCCAAGGAATGTAGGCAGCTGGAAAAGGCAAAGAAACATACTGTCCTCTGAAACTCTCAGAAGAAGGCACAGCCTTGCCAGTGCTTTGATTTGAGGCCACTGAGAGTGATTTAGGACTTCTGACCTCCAAAACTATAAGGCAATAAATTTTTGTTGCTTTATACCACAAAGTTTGTGGTACTTTGTAACAGCAGCAATAGGAAACTCATTTTAGTACTAAAACACCATTAAGAATAAAATTTTGGAAATAATACTATAGGATCATAATGAAGGTAAATGCTGTTTGAAAACAAGGATAATATAAACTGGTGAAAATGTTAAATCATGAGAGTTGATTGTTACTAAGATTCGACAGATTCAACATTTCAAAGTGAGACTCCAGGTCTAGTTGCAACTTTCTAAAGGAAATGGTTATTAAAAAGGCTGCTACTCTTTAAATCCCTATTCACCTCTAGAATATGAAAACATCCAGTTTTGAAAGTTAAAAAAGAGGAGTTGAGAGGGAGAATGTCTTTGGAGAAAACTGCAGCTGTGGTGTGAGTACTCTCCATATGTGTCAACAAAGTGTGTGTGTGTGTGTGTGTGTGTTGGAGAGAGAGTGCCCTGAAACTCTTCTCAAGCCTACTGAGAAGAGTTTCAACAGAACCACCCAGAAACTTGACGTATGTTTCTTGACTTTGGGAGCCACACAGTGGAACATCTCAATGGAGGGAGCCCGTGTGGCTAGCTCTGCTGGTGGTAGGCTGTGTTGGAGGGCAAGCACTCCAACAGGAGCAAAGAATGTGTGTTTCTCACCGATCAACTATCAAGAGGGAGTGAGAGAACCAGTGTGGGGTTAGAGTCCTACTCACCAAGACTCCTGGAGGGTAGACAGTCCCACTAGAGGGAAGCTGAAGGCAGTGCTGGATTACTAGGGACTGAGAAAGGAGTCAACATGAGTTGGAGAAGGAGAAGACATCACCAGCAACAAGAAAACTGCAGACAGAAGACCTCGGGAAGCATCATGTGGCAACAGGAGTGTCTTAAGGAACTCATTCAAGGTCGATGAGAGCAACGATTTCAGCGTTTGCCTGACCAGGGAGTGGGACATCCACCTTGGACAGTGGCAGTCACTAAGGAACTTCTGTTTCTTCCCCTGACTTCCAACCCTGGAAAGGTCAGAAATGAACAAAAGTGAAGGGCAAAAACTGAGAGTGGAAGTCAACTGCACCCCCTTTGCCTCCTTCAGGGTTTCCAGTGGCAGCTAGTCTAGCTAGGGACGTGCAGAAGACAATTTAAAATCAGAGCTTTGATTACCATAAGGGACATGGAACTGTAATCTCCGAATTGCAATTGTGTGCTTGTTGAAAAAGGGACCATCAGCTCTCTTATTGCTTAGGGATAATCATGAGATTCCTCCGTCTTCTACTTTAGGGCAGAGGAAAAACTATTTCTTCTAATTCATTGTAAAAAGACAATGGAAGAGGTGAAGCAATGTTGCTTTATAATGGAATCGGGAGTTGTTCTGTCCAAGACAGGGGCTACACTGTTTTTTTTACAGCATGTAGAAAGAAAAGAAGAAAAAGAGAGGAAGAAAGGAAAGAAGGAAGAAAACAGGGAAGGGGACGGGATAGAGTGGAAAGGAGAGGAAGTGAAGGAGGAGGGAGGGAAGGCGAGAGGAAAGGGCTGGGGGGAGGGAGGGGAGGGCTGGAGGGAGGGGAAGGAAACACATGACAATGTTAGTGGAGTTCTTTCCAGTTGATTAGGCGATGTGTGCTTTATTTTTTTACTGCCTTCTTGTTTCAATACGTTTACACCTTTATAACAAAACAAATAAGTTTTACACGCATCTACCCTCCCATGCAGAAAAGCTCATGCTTGGTGTCTTGATAGCATGTGACCTTATTAAAGAAGAGTTTGAAAAATGAAAAAGCCTTGGATGGGAAGAGACTGGAGAAGCTTCTCTCTCTCCTGGGTATTATAGTTTCAAATCTGTGTTTACAGAACTTTCTGAACCTGATGCTGTACTATCCTAAATGTTAGACTGTTGCTTCATTATAGAAAGAACCCACACATAGTAGGCAGGAAACAGTTGAACAATAAAAAAAACTGGCAGCCAAAAAAAACCAAAACCTGAGCTGGCAGTTTTTAGCTTCAGTTCATAAAACCAGGGTGGCATTTGTTAATGGGATGCAGAAAACACCCAGAGAGACAAAAACTTCTGGATAACAGAGGGAGAGAGAGAGGGAGGGAGGGAGGGAGAGACAGAGAAAGAGAGAAAGGGAGACGGAGAAAGAGAAAGACACACAACACACACACTTTTGTTTAACTCACAGTGTTAGAGTAATATTTTTCATTAACCCCACTGCAACTACCGCAACCAGCCTAGAGCACACATGTACAGAAATGCAAGCAGGAATTGAAAAATAATTTGGGAAATTCCTACTTCCAAACGGATGCTTGGGACAGTGACGTGCATAAGATATCTCACACTCAGTGCTTATCTCATTGTATGTGCTTCATACATGTTAGTTCTCCCCTGTTTCCAACCAAGCCCCCTCCACCTCCCTCACCCCTTCATAAACATATGGGCAACTCGCAGGGGTGGTTTGGCACCAGATGTCGCCTCATCTCTGCTTTCTTTATTCCATTTCAGACTCTTGGGTGAATTGTCATGCCTGATATGGTTGATTTCAAAGCCAAGTTTAGACGATGTGAATAATTAAAATCATGAAACTTAAACTCTCAAGTGAAACATTTCTGAGTCCTGCACACAGAGAGGAAACTTGAACGTTGAATTGGAAAGGAGAAGCCAAACCACAGCCAAACGAAAAAGGCTACAAATCCAGCATTTTAGGTACCACAGAAAATTAAGCACAGCAGGCAGAAAGGCAGCAAAGTTTATCTTGAATCTGGGCCAAGAGTGAGCCAGGAGGAAAACAAACAGCAAACAAAACTCTCGAGTGAGATGTGTTATTCAACTAAGGTTCAGTGGATGCGAGGTTAGCCTTTGTCTGAGTTCATCTCAGCTAGGTGTTAGTCTATCTTGTGAGACCACGGAGCAGATAACCATGTGCAACTATGCAAAGCCATGCATCGTCTCTAAATACAATAGCAAAATTAAAGGTCTTTGTGGAGACCCAGAATAGTTCACAGAGGGTTCTGTGGTTGTCCTGGTGCCTACACTCTTTAATTCTGCAAATGCATGTGCTGAAAAACGTAACAAAGATCCCTTCTGATAGGCCTGTGGCTCTTGTGGGATCTAAGATTTCCTTCCATCAGAACAGCATATCCACAAGGAAAATACATCCACATTTACCCACACACAGACTCAGAAATTTACTCCAGCCAGGCAGGGGTGCATAGATACACACACACATTCAGACATAACAGCATTCATACACACACCAGCACGTGCTTACATACACATGAAATCCAAAAAAGGAGTATGGAAACTCAAGGTTAAAAATAAAGTTCAACAATTTTTAAAAGGTTAAAAATATAACAAGATCAGAGGAAAATCTGCTCGTAGTATCGAGGGTCTTTTTCTTTCCCCTTTTGTTCCACCCACTTTTCAATGCACTTTGCATTATCACACATAATGGCTTCTGCTGGAATTGGAAAAATTCAAACACATGTGCTCTGAAGCAACATTTCCAGAAATACAGCTCAGGAATGTGTGCTGGAGTAAATTCAGAGGTATTAGCAGGATTTCCCACCTATTAACGTAAACTCGATGGACATGACTTTGGGTAAACTCCAGGAGTCGATGATGGACAAGGAGGCCTGGCGTGCTGTGATTCATGGGGTCGCAAAGAGTCAGACACAACTGAGCGACTGAACTGAACTGAACTGAACTGAAGGTAAATTCACCACCAACAACAACAAAAAATCAGTTGCATGCATGAAGCTCATTATCTCCAGTGGCTAAGGGGGAAAAAAAAGGGCCATCTTATCACAGTTGCCAACAATCTTGCTTCTTTAAGACAGTCAATGTCTGTGGTATGGATCACCATATTAGAAAGTCTATACAACATTTGGAGTAAATTATTCCTTGAAAACCCACTTATTCAACAACGTGAGTCTCTGCTACTTTTCTAGTCTATAAAGGCAGCAGCATCTTCCCCCCAGAAGCTCATTATCCATCTGGTTGTACACTCTTCATCTTCTTCAAAATATTCATTCTTTCAGCATTGACCAAGGATGAGAAAGAGGGATTGCTATTTCCCCTACTTGGAGAAAGAGGAAATGGAAGTGATTCATTCCGGAAGTAAGAGGATTCAAAGGCATGTTGGAACTGGCCTACAAACTCCGTTGGAACAAACTGTCCTTGCACTAGGCTGAGAGCTTTGTACCGCATGCAGTACAAAAACATACACTTACCAGCTGGAAAACAGCCTGGAAAGGACGTGCACTGCCTCGTTAGGCTTGACCCTGATGGCTACGGCAGAGCCGCACATCTCCAGGGCTGGCATCATTTTCGAATTAGAACCAACATTTAGTTTTTCCTCCTCTTAATCAGCCAGTATGAGATGGTCTGTGGTTGGGCTGGCAGAAATGCACTGGAAAACGGAAAGGAGTGCTTCTGACTTCAGCGTGGGGCTGATCGTGGGATGTGCAGCAGCCTTGCTCAATCTGAAGAAAATGGGTGGTGGCCAACACAGGACTCTGCCTGGGTCTCATGCTGAGCGGGCCCCCTACACTGCACTCTGGAAGAGGAAGCTAATGTGCTGTATCCGCTCCTGGCCTTCTTTTCATGTGCGTACACAGGATGGGATCAAACACTGCGGATTCACCGCCTAAGCTACATCTCAGCATGATGTCTCACCAACAGTACCGTCTTCCCCAGCGGCTCAGGGGCTCAATGGTAAAGAATCTGCCTTCAATGCAAGAGCCACAGGAAACCCTGGTTCCATCCCTGGGTAGGGAAGACCCCCTGGAGGAGGTAAACATACCAGTATGTTTAGCCAGAATTTCATGCCAGAGGTCCAGGCTTGCAGCTACAAGTTCCTGATGAACATTCTCACTGAAATATTCCACAGGCACCACAAATTCAGCATATTAATAAAGATAAGTTATTTGCCCCAATAGCCATCCTTCTAATAATAACAGAAGAATCTGCCTGCAGTGCAGGAGACCCCAGTTGGATTTCTGAGTTGGGAAGATTCTCTGGAGAAGGGAATGGCTACCCACTCCAGTATTCTGCTCTGAAGAATTCCATGGACTGTATAGTCCATGCGGTCACAAAGAGTCAGACACAACTGAGCGACTTTCACTTTCACTAATAATAACAAAAAAAATTTTGTTTTTTTTGTTATTATTTGTGAAAAATTTTTTTCACAAAAAAATCCATATTCTGTAGAGCAAGATTCAACCTCTTTTTTTTTTGAAGCGCCAGGTAGTTGGTTTTTTGTCCTTGTGGGCCATATAGTCTTTGTCACAACTCCCTGACTCTGCCATTGTGGGGTAAAATAAGTCACAGAAAACATGTAAATGAGTGCATGTGGCACAAATCCAATAAAACTTTATTAACAATACTAAGGAATAGACTAGTATGAACAGTTCATGACCACTCACTCATAGTCACTCAAAGCAGACACTCCTAGACTCTTATTTTCCCCTAATTTTTCACATCTTCCCATCATTCACTAAATTTTACCAGTCTGCACCTCTTCAGTTCAGTTCAGTTCATTTCAGTCGCTCAGTTGTGTCCGACTCTTTGCGACTCCATGAACTGCAGCACGCCAGGCCTCCCTGTTCATTACCGACTCCTGGAGTTCACTCAGACTTGCGTCCATCAAGTTAGTGATGCCATCCAGCCATCTCATCCTCTTTTGTCCCTTTCTCCTCCTGCCCCCAATCCCCCAGCATTAGGGTCTTTTCCAGTGAGTCAACTCTTCGCATGAGGTGGCCAAAGTACTGGAGCTTCAGCTTTAGCATCATTCCTTCCAAAGAAATCCCAGGGTTGATCTCCTTCAGAATGGACTGGTTGGGTCTCCTTGCAGTCCAAGGGACTCTCAAGAGTCTTCTCCAACACCACAGTTCAAAAGCATGAATTCTTCGGCACTCAGCTTTCCTTATAGTCCAACTCTCACATCCATACATGACCACAGGAGAAACCATAGCCTTGACTAGACGGACCTTTGTTGGCAAAGTAATATCTCTGCTTTTCAATATGCTGTCTAGGTTGGTCATAACTTTTCTTCCAAGGAGTAAGCGTCTTTCGATTTCATGGCTGCAATCACCATCTGCAGTGACTTTGGAGCCCAAAAAAATAAAGTCTGACACTGTTTCCCCTGTTTCCCCATCTATTTCCCATGAAGTGATGGGACCAGATGCCATGATCTTCGTTTTGAGCTTTAAACCAACTTTTTCACTCTCCTCTTTCACTTTCATCAAGAGGCTCTTTAGTTCCTCTTCACTTTCTGCCATAAGGGTGGTGTCATCTGTACCTCTTAAACGGATCTAAAATCTCCTTTTTCCCACCCTACCACCAATGCTTTTAGATCAATTATAGTAATCTGTGATATTTTGAGCATGAATAACTGCTATGCACAAAATTGAAGCAAATTTTATACAGTCACTGCCCTAAGGTCTCCACTGTGTTTAACTTTTTAATTCAGTTCAGTTCAGTTCAGTCACTCAGTCGTGTCTGACTCTTTGCGACCCCATGAATCACAGCACGCCAGGCCTCCCTGTCCATCACCAACTCCCGGAGTTCACTCAGATTCACGCCCATCAAGTCAGTGATGCCATCATTCAGCAAATATTTATTTAGTTCCCATTATGTACCACACATTATATTAACTATGGAGGCAACAGTGATGAACAAGAAAGATGTGGTCCTTCCCTGCACAGAGTTTCTATAAGAGGTAAAAGGAATGTTATTCTAAAGATACAAACTGTACAATGAAATGGAGTATATGTTACAGTTGAAAACTAGAACAAATCCTTGAGTACTTGACATCAAATAAAGGAAGTAAAACTTAAAAAAAATAAAGATAAAGACTTAGATAATCTTTGAAAGTGGTTGGGTTTTGTCTACCTCAATAGCTTCCCTGACATTAAAAGCCAATTAAAAAAAAATTGTCAAACACCTATTGACGAAAAATAAACGATATGTATTCTCCGTGTGCACGCTAAGTCACTTCAGCTGTGTCTGACTTTTTGTGACACTATGGACTGCAGCCCACCAGTCTCCTCTGTCCATGGGGTTCTCCAGGCAAAAATACTGGAGTAAGCTGCCATGCCCTCCTCCAAGGGATCATCCCCACTCAGGGATCCAACCCATATCTCTTACGTCTCCTGCATTGGCAGGCAGGTTCTTTACCACTAGGGCTACCTGGGAAGCCCTATATTCACATATAAACCAGTTGTTTAAGTAAATAATACAGATGAAAGCAAAACTATCTTATTTATCAAAAGAGGAAGGTATTCTTTATCCTGTAATAGTTTCTGAAGCATGTATTAAAGGCTTTGGGGATATTTTTACCTCATCTCTGAGCATTTCTGAGTATTCTAAATATCAGACTTGACTTGTATAAATGGAAATTGCTAAACACTTTTAATTCATTGTAGAAAAAAATCACAATTAAATCTAAAGAATTTATTTTTATTTGTGGAGTTATAACACCAACAGTATAAATAAAAGGGGAGGGGTGAATAATATTATACAAACCCCATCAGTCATGTCCAATTCTTCATGACCCCATGAACTATACAGTCCATGGAATTCTCCAGGCCAGAATACGGGAATGGGTAGCTTTTCCCTTCTCCAGGGGATCTTCCCAACCTAGGGATTGAACCCAGGTCTCCCACATTGCAGGTGGATACTTTACCAACTGAGCTATCAGGGAAGCCATCTATTCAAAATAGAAAGTATCAAAGTACCTTGAAAAATGGCAACTGAGATGTTCTGAGATGTAAAGCTGGAGAACAGAAGAACTGGGGGGACCATAACACCTGCTTTTAGCTAGGAGAAAATAGTGCTGCTTTTGTGGTGCCTGCCGAACATTCCAGTGACGATGGTCTTTAGGATATTATAGATACAAACCTGGAACTCAAACATAAAATTATAGCTGAATATTTAGAGTCAGTAGTTTGTAGTTCTGGTGGTCATGTTGAAACAAGCAGGGGCTAAGCATCTAAAATGAAGCTGTGATATGCAATATGTAAAATACAATATAATACATGTAAGTATCTAAAATATATAATGCATACATATTTCATAATGAAATCTAATATATAAAAGATATACATGATACATGTATTTTATAGTATATATGTATACATACAAACACAATGCACATGTACTTAAGAGAAATTAAGCTTCACTGTTCTAAGTCAATGAGATTTGCAGGTATTTATTATCACAGCTTAATTTAGCTTATATTATTTAATATACTATTCAAAAACCAATTTCAACTTAACTCTATAAAATAAAGATGATGATAAAATATATTTCAGAAAGCTGCTGAAGTACATAAGTTTGTTCATGACAGTTACTTGGAAGAGAATCTGGCACAGGGTGAGTGCTGAATGTTACTTTCCTGGTAACTGAACTATACAGAATTCCTGAGATTAATGCCCATGATTTCTCAGTACATGTTTTACAGTTACTGCCTGACTCACCAGAAACAGTCATTGGTAACAAGGAAGATTTCACTAGTAGATTAAATTAGCAAGAGAGTCCTGGACCAGTTTTTGTAAGGAAACATCTCATCATCAAGAAATAAGGCATAGAGAAAATGGGCATTACTGTGACATTAGTGTGTGCTCACCCAGGTCAACTCTTTGAGACCCCCTGGACTGCAGTTCATGGGGCTCCTCTGTGCACGGGATCTTCCTGACAAGATGACTGGAGTGTGTTGCCATTTCCTCCTTGAGGGGATCTTCCGACCCCAGGGATCAAAGCTGAGTCTCCTTCATCCACTGCATTGGCAGGTGGATTCTTTTACCACTGAGTCACCTGGGAAATTCCACCAGGACTTTAGGAATGAAGAAACCGAAGCTTTAGAACCTTCCACTCCCTGAGCCTCAGTTTCCTCCTCTTTGATTGAGGGGTCTGAACCAGATGGTTTCCAATGCCTTGGCAACCTTCAAGTCCAATGGTGTTCCAATAGAATACATTTAGACATTACAAATGACACATTCAGAGAATGAAATAGTAGAATGTGGCCCTAGGGTACATTTGTTTATTCCGGTTCAGCAGTGGTGGAAATTTGAATTCCAGGTGTCCGCGCACAGTTCTGGAACCCAGACAGTCTCTGCAGCGTACCCAGGAGATGCCCTTTCTTTCATGGGCTCCCCAGCCTTGCAGGGGATGGCAGGCAAAAAGCCAGGCCTTTGTATTCCAGCTCTGTCCACATTTTGTGGCCAAGTCTAACGGGAATTCTGACTGACATGTTTGACAAACATATTCTACTCATTTGTGTCCCCCAAAGCACTGGCATGGGGGCAATAATCCAACACCTGCCACAGAGGGACAGATCAAACTAAAAAGGCCTCTGACATCCTCAATTTTCATTGCTATGAGTTCATAGACTCTCAGAGTTCACACAATAGCCGAGCAGCGGGTTTTAGCCACACTTCAACTCAGAGAAATCTCCCCTAAAGAAGCTCAATTTAAAAGACATAAAACACCTTCCGCTGCTAAGTTTGCAATAAAAAATGGCTTACAGTAACCATGCTGGTGGCAATGTAAATCGATAACTTTTTTGGAAAGGAATTTTATAATATCTACCAAGAATAGCAAATAGTTCATTTCATAAGACCGAGTGACTCAATTCCAGGAAATTTATTTTACGGAACTAGTTCCCTAAAAGGGCAGAAGTGGAGAAAATTAAATAGAAAACTAGATTTATCATAGTGCCTTCCATAATAGTGAAAAATTAGAAACAGTTTTAAAGTTCTCAAATTGGAAGCTGGTTAAATAAATTGGGACATGACCCCTCAACTGGATTTGATGCAACCAATAAAACTGTAATGCAAAATTTTACATATTCATGGGAAATGTCTATGACATACAGTTAAAGAAACTCAGATATACCTTGACTCTGTATGAAAAAGAAACAATTACTATGCTTGAGTTATTAAAGTGGCAAAATAACTAGTAATTTTCCCTTTATTAAATGATTTATGATACATTTACATTATTGAATATTCAAGACATAAATCCTAATAGGCAGGAAACATCTGAGAAGAGTCATGTTATTCAAGTCTTATAATCAGTTTATTCTTTTATCTTTCCATCTTATTCAGTGATTGTAGTTATGTACTTCCTCTAGAGAGGAAAAAAGATTTTAACATTGTATGTAATATTATAGTAACATTATAGTACCTAGGTCCATCCCAGGTGGTGCTGGTGGTAAAGCCACCTGCCTGTCCGTGCAAGAGATGTTAAGAGACATATGTTCGATCCCTGGGTTGGGAAAAAACCCTGGAGGAAGAAATGGCAACCCACTCCAGGAATCTCCTAGAGAATCCCATGGAGAGAGGAGCTTGGCTGGCTACAGTCCATGGGGTCACAAAGAGTTGGACATGACTGACCTGACTTCAGTTCAGTTCAGTTGCTCAGTCATGTCCAACTCCTTATGATCCCATGGATTGCAGCAAGCAAAGCTTCCCTGTCTATCACCAACTCCCTGAGTTTACTCGAACTCATGTCCATTGAGTCTGTGATGCTGTCCAACAATCTCACCCTCTGTTGTCCCCTTTTCCTCCCACCTTCAATCATTTCCAGCATCAGGATCTTTTCCAGTGAGTCAGTTCTTCGCCTCAGAGTATTAGAGTTTCAGCTTTAGCATCAGTCCTTCCAATGAATATTCAGGATTGATTTTCTCTAGGATGGACTGGTTGGATCTCCTTGCTGTTCAATGGACTCTCAAGAGTCTTCTCCAGCACCACAGTTCAAAAGTGACAATTCTTTGGTGCTCAGCTTTCTTTATAGTCCAACTCTCAAATCCATACATGACTACAGGAAAATCCAAAGCCTTGACTAGACAGACCTTTGTTGGCAAAATAATGTCTCTGCTTTTTAATATGCTGTCTAGGTTGCTCATAACTTTTCTTCCAAGGAGCAAGCATCTTTTAATTTCATGGCTGCAGTCACCATCTGCAGTGATTTTGGAGCCCCCCCCCAAAAAAAAAGTCTGTCACTGTTTTTATTGTTTCCCCACCTATTTGCCATAAAGTGATGGGACCAGATGCCATGATCTTAGTTTTCTGAATGTTGAGCTTTAAGCCAACTTTCTCACTCTCCTCTCACTTTCATCAAGAGGCTCTTTTAGTTCCTCTTCACTTTCTGCCATAAGAGTGGTGTCATCTGCATATCTGAGGTTACTGATATTTCTCCCAGCAACCTTGATTCCAGCTTGTGCTTCATCCAGACCAGCATTTCTCGTGAGGTACTCTGCATATAAGGGTAACAATATACAGCCTTGATGTACTCCTTTCCCAATTTGGAACCAGTCTGTTGTTCCATGTATAGTTCGAACTGTTGCCTCCTGACCTGCATACAGATTTCTCAGGAGGCAGGTCAGGTGGCCTGACCTTGAAGAATTTTCTTGAAGAATGTACCAGTTTGTTGCGGTCCACACAGTCCAAGACTTTGGCATAGTCAATAAAGCAGAAATAGATGTTTCTCTGGAACTTTCTTGCTTTTTCGATGATCCAACAGATGTTGGCAATTTGATCCCCGGTTCCTCTGCCTTTTCTAAATTCAGCTTGAACATCTGGAAGTTCACGGTTCATGTATTGCTAAAGCCTGGCTTGGAGAATTTTGAGCATTATTTTGCTAGCATATGAGATGAGTGCAATTGTGTGGTAGTTTACTTTGCCAACAAAGGTCCGTCTAGTCAAGGCTATGGTTTTTCCAGTGGTCATGTATGGATGTGAGAGTTGGACTGTGAAGAAAGCTGAGTGTCGAGGAATTGATGCTTTTAAACTGTGGTGTTGGAGAAGACTCTTGAGAGTCCCTTGGACTGCAAAGAGATCCACCAGTCCATTCTGAAGGAGATCAGCCCTGGGATTTCTTTGGAAGGAATGATGCTAAAGCTGAAACTCCAGTACTTTGGCCACCTCATGCGAAGAGTTGACTCACTGGAAAAGACCCTAATGCTGGGAGGGATTAGGGACAGGAGGAGAAGGGGACGACAGAGGATGAGATGGCTGGATGGCATCACTGACTCGATGGACATGAATCTGAGTGAACTCCGGGAGTTGGTGATGGACAGGGAGGCCTGGCGTGCTGTGATTCATGGGGTCACAAAGAGTCGGACANGGATTAGGGACAGGAGGAGAAGGGGACGACAGAGGATGAGATGGCTGGATGGCATCACTGACTCGATGGACATGAGTCTGAGTGAACTCCGGGAGTTGGTGATGGACAGGAAGGCCTGGCGTGCTGTGATTCATGGGGAAAGAGTTGGACACGACTGAGTGACTGAACGGAACTGAACTTGCACATTCTTTGGCATTGCCTTTCTTTGGGATTGAAATGAAAGCTGACCTTTTCCAGTCCTGTGGCCATTGCTGAGTTTTGCAAATTTGCTGGCATACTGAGTGCAGCACTTTCACAGCATCATCTTTTAGGATTTGAAACAGCTCAACTGGAATTCCATCACCTCCACTAGCTTTGTTTGTAGTGATGCTTCCTAAAGCCCACTTGACTTCACATTCCAGGATCTGACTCTAGGTGAGTGATCACACCTTTGTGACTATCTGGGTCATGAAGATCTTTTTTGTATAATTCTGTGTATTCTTGCCACCTTTTCTGCTTTGTTAGGTCCCTACCATTTCTGTCCTTTATCAAGCCCATCTTTGCATGAAATGTTCCCTTGGTAGCTCTAATTTTCTTGAAGAGATCTCTAGTCTTTCCCATTCTATTGTTTCCCTTTATTTCTTTGAACTGATCACTGAGGAAGGCTTTCTTATGTCTTCTTGCTATTCTTTGGAACTCTGCATTCAAATGGGTATTTCTTTCCTTTTCTCCTTTGCCTTTTGCTTTTCTTCTTTTCACAGCTATTTGTAAGTCCTCTTCAGACAACCATGTTGCCTTTTTGCATTTCTTTTATTGGGATGGTCTTGATCACTGCCTCTTGTACAATGTCACTAACCGCCATCCATAGCTCCTCAGGCACTCTGTCTATCGGATCTAATCCCTTGAATCTGTTACTTCCACTGTATAATCATAAGGGATTTGACTTAGGTCATACCTGAATGGTCTAGTGGCTTTCCCTATTTTCTTCAATCTAAGTCTGAATTTGGCAATAAGGAGTTCATGATCTGAGTCAGCTCCTGGTCTTGTTTTTTGCTGACTGTATAGAGTTTCTCCATCTTTGGCTGAAAAAAATATAATCAATCTGGTTTTGGTAGTGACCATCTGGTGATGTCCATGTGTAGAGTCTTCTCTTGTTTTGTTGGAAGAGGGTGTTTGCTATGACCAGTGCATTCTCTTGGCAAAACTTTGCCCTGCTTCATTCTATACTCCAAGGCCAAATTTGCCTATTACTCTGGGTATTTCTTGACTTCCTACTTTTGCATTCCAGTCCCCTATAATGAAAAGGACATCTTTTTGGGGTGTTAGTTCTAGAAGGTTTGTAGGTCTTCACAGAACCATTCAACTTCAACTTCTTCAGCATTACTGGTCGGGTCATAGACTTGGATTACTGTAATATTGAATGGTTTGCCTTGGAAATGAAAAGATCATTCTGTCGTTTTTGAGACTGAATCCAAGTACTGCATTTGGGACTCTTTTGTCGACTATGCTGGCTACTCCATTTCTTCTAAGGGGTTCTCCCCACAGTTCAGTTCAGTTCAGTCNCAGCATTACTGGTCGGGTCATAGACTTGGATTACTGTAATATTGAATGGTTTGCCTTGGAAATGAAAAGATCATTCTGTCGTTTTTGAGACTGAATCCAAGTACTGCATTTGGGACTCTTTTGTCGACTATGCTGGCTACTCCATTTCTTCTAAGGGGTTCTCCCCACAGTTCAGTTCAGTTCAGTCACTCAGTCGTGTCCGACTCTTTGTGACCCCATGAATTGCAGCACGCCAGGCCTCCCTGTCCATCACCAACTCCCAGAGTTCACTCATACTCACGCCCATCGAGTCAGTGATGCCATCCAGCCATCTCATCATCTGTTGTCCCCTTCTCCTCCTGCCCCTAATCCCTCCCAGCATCAGAGTCTTTTCCAATAAGTCAACTCTTTGCATGAGGTGGCCAAAGTACTGGAGCTTCAACTTTAGCATCATTCCTACCAAAGAAATCCCAGGGTCGATCTCCTTCAGAATGGACTGGTTGGATCTCCTTGCAGTCCAAGGGACTCTCAAGAGTCTTCTCCAACACCATAGTTCAAAAGCATCAATTCTTCAGCACTCAGCCTTCTTCACAGTCCAACTCTCACATCCATACATGACCACTGGAAAAACCATAGCCTTGACTAGACGGACCTTAGTCAGCAAAGTAATATCTCTCCACAGTAGTAGATATAATGGTCATCTGAGTTAAATTCACTCATTCTGTGAGGAAGTGACTTAGCACATAGTATATAGTATAGACCTATGGATCTTTGGCCACCTCATGCAAAGGTTGACTCATTGGAAAAGACTCTGATGCTGGGAGGGATTGGGGGCAGGAGGAGAAGGGGACGACAGAGGATGAGATGACTGGTTGGCATCACTGACTCAATGGACGTGAGTTTGAGTAAACTCCAGGAGTTGGTGATGGACAGGGAGGTCTGGCGTGCTGCGACTCATGGGGTCGCAAACAGTGGGACACAACTGAGCAACTGAATTGAACTGAACTGAACTGAATGGGTTTTTTAATGCATTTGGAATTTTAAATAAGAAATGCATATTGTTGTTTATGAATTTATTTGTCCTTCCACTTTAGCTGCAATTCAGCTTGGGGATTTTTTTTAACAAATGATAAAATTACAGTAAAAGCATCCCAAATATATAATTTTGTAATAAATGTAACTCTAAATGTGAGGACAAAATGAACAGGCAAAACCTACAAGTATTTTGCCTTCCTGTAGAGTAACCCTACCCAGAGCAAGAATGTGGCTCCATCTTCCCAAAAGGCCTTGGTTTTGCTTTCTGAACTATGCCAGTTTAAAAATTTCAAAATGATGGCAAGAAGCAACACTGAGTAAACCACTAAGACAGATTCTTAACTTTCCATTGACTATTACTTGATAAAGTCTTCCCATCACACTTTGACAATTTAAAGCCTTGCTCTGATTATTTTTACTTACAGAAGTTGGGTATATTTTTTTAATCCAGTGCCAAGGCAAAACTGTCATGATTTATGAAATGTCTAACAACTTTTTTCTCTTTCAATTATAAAATCAATGCTTGTATTAAAAAAAAAAAAAAAAGCCTGGAAAACATCCTACAGGTAGAAAGAACCATCAAATAAAGGTAAATTGTGTCACATTATTCTGGGCAGGCCATGAGTGTCCATCTGCTGTGAAGAAGGCATCTTTGGCCTGAATTGTTTTCACTGGCCAAGACGTCCTACAAGAGAAAGCACTGCTTTTCCAGGCAATCTTATTCAGCCAGGGCTTGCCTCTTGCAATTCAAGACCCTCTTTTTCCCTTTTCTGCCAATCTCCACTTCCTAAAACAAATCCTCAGTTTCAGTTTGCAGCTGAGATTCCCATCCTCCTGCCAAGAAACCTGTGAGCACAGCAATGCCTTTATCTTTGAAGGAATGTGCCTGTGCAGGAAGCCAACACCCATCAGAGTAACACGGACTCGGGTCCATTTAGATGTGCTAAAACTCAGAGGAGGCATGGACTGGAAGGACTCTCTGGGGTACATAGGCAAGGGGTTAAGACCTCAGTTCTGCCATTTGCTCAATTTCAAAACCTTCACCAAAGTCATTTACGTTCTCTAAGCCTTAGTTTCTTCTTTTGTAGAATGGTAATCATAATTTCAACCCAGTTGCTATGATGATTGAGCAAGAGAATATATCCAAAGCATCTGACTCAGTAGCTTGCAATAAATACTATCTATTATTATCATCTCAGATATTTTATTTAGCGGGCATAACTAGCACAATCTATCTGTTAGCATATGAGTCAACATATGTGTCCAAAAAAAGTAAGCTATGTCATTGCTCCATTTGGATTTTTCTCTCTTTTTCTGTAGTAACTTCTATTGGTCACTGCCTAACTCTCCATAAAATGTATATATGTTGACAGTTGCAAGGGCAAATAGGTAGAAAAGGGAAAGAAGACATAAAAAGAGAGAAGGTGTGGGCTAGGCAAGGTAGTTTGTAAATTGTCAATATAAGATGACACATAACATGATTTTTAATTTTAAAAAGTGATCATAAAACTATTACTTCTTGTGACTAGAAAAACTGTTTTTTTGTTTGCTTGTTTGTTTTCTGGCACCTAATACTTTCAGAAGTGCATTTAATTTGGGGACTTGAATGTTAATCTACTCAAGAGACAATTAACATCCCATTAGTTATATATGTGAATGTGTTTAGGGCAGGAGAGTAGCCCGTCATTCAGTTTTCCCTCCATTGGTGGGTAGGAAGTAGGGAACATTTCCCATAGCATGTTTTCTTAATAGCAAATGAAGGGAAATGTCTACTCTCCCTTTGACAGTCAGAGGCACAGGCCTATAACCCAGATTGAGCCAAAGACGCATTCTTACTAGGAAATTGAAATCAGAAGCAAGAGATGCTAAAAAGAAGTGATGGTGGAACTAATTATGGTGTCACACAGATCCCCGGCATTTAGGCTCAGTGGCTGGTACTGGCAGTGATGACCCACAGTGCAGAACGCTAACAGCAGGGGAAACCACACGCCTCCACTGCAGTCGAGTCCAGCAAAGGCGGTTTATGACCCTGGTCAGGTTGCTATTGCAGCCTGGCTTCCAGACGCTCTTTGAATCTTGTCTGTTTGCCAAATCTACTTCTTCAAGCTTCCATGAATTACAAAAATTCTCTTTTATTCCAAGAGAGTTGGATGCTGCTTGCAACCAAGGCATCTGGCTGGCACACCGTGTATCTCCCTATGAACCATCACCGAAACCTTTGTCTTCACTCTCTGTGGAACCTGCCCAACCCAGGTTCTTTTTATATCACCCTCAGCCTCGTCTCAGACTACACTCTCCATTGGCCTCTCCCCTTGAAAACTGCTGGCATTAAAGACTTCGCTTAGCAGGGGTGCTGAACGGCACGATTAATTTTATATGTTGATCTTTAACTGTGTTACTGCTTTTCCTAGACCTAACAGGCTGCTTGGCCCTGTGTCTTTTCACTCACATAGCTGTGTTTTGTCTGTGCCCATCTGTTTACAGTTCTTAACTTCTACTCGTACATATCATGTTTGGTGTATACTAGGGTTTAACTGTATACACTAGGGCTAAAGCCAAATTCTTTTAGGGCATTTAATGTACAGCTTCGTTATACATTTGTAAACACAGTCCTCATATCTTTTGCATTAGTTTGGTTCATTTTTGTAGAATTCATCCCTTGTGCAGTACCCACCAAGTATGGTCGCCTTGCCAGAAATGAGCTTAGGGCTTGTCCCAGTCAATAAACATACAAGCCACGTTTCAAGATGTCTGATTGACATGAAGATCCACATGGGGCCTTTCATGAATGCAACCGGGTTTAATGTAGTGGGACATGACTCTTAAGGATATCTTCTGAATTTGCTCCCCTGTTCCACAGACTGAGGTCTACTATCCCATCATAAATACTAGGAATTAGCTCCCATCCTTAACTCTCTACTTCCCACCCCAAATTGCAAGGAGTAGGAAAGACCTCTCTGAGAAGTCCCTCTTCTCTCATTGTGTGTGTGTGTATGTGTGTTATACTTTGCATCAGCTTCCAAATGGAAGTATATCTGGACTAGAGCCCAGAGGCAGCTCTGAAGACTCAAATCTTTCTGTTGTTACCCTGAGGTCCAGGTGTGCTGTGGCCATGATTCCTTGAGGTTCAGTTCAGTCGCTCAGTCGTGTCTGACTCTTTGAGACTCCATGGACTGTAGCATGCCAGCCCTCCCTGGTCACTGGTCCATCACCAATGCCTGGAGTCTACCCAGCCTCATATCCATTGAGTCAGTGATGCCATCCAGCTATCTCATCCTCTGTCATCCCCTTCTCCACCTGCCTCCAATCCCTCCCAGCATCAGAGTCTTTTCCAATGAGTCAAGTCTTCGCATGAGGTGGCCAAAATACTGGAGTTTCAGCTTCAACATCATTCCTTCCAGTGAACCCAGGACTGATCTCCTTTAGGATAGACTGGTTGGATCTCCTTGCAGTCCAAGGGACTCTCAAGAGTCTTCTCCAACACCACACTGCAAAAGCATCAGTTCTTTGGTGGTGAGCTTTCCTTATGGCCCAACTCTCACATCCATACGTGACTACTGGAAAAACTATAGCTTTGACTAGACAGACCTTTGTTGGCAAAGTAATGTCTCTGCTTTTTAATATGCTGTCTAGTTTGGTCATAACTTTTCTTCCAAGGAGTAAGCATCTTTTAATTTCATGGCTATAGTCACCATATGCAGTGATTTTGGAGCCTTGAGGTTAAGCTGGCTGGTTAAATAAGCCCAATTACTGAGCTAAGGCAGCTCTTTCCAAAGTCAAGATTTAAGGACAAGGAGGGGGAAGCATACTCAAAACACCTTCTCTGATCTAGCATCACTAGCAATAATTATTTTGATCATCTTCTTTCTGACTTCTCTGTCCCTCAACTGGTTTTAAATACAATGTGTGCATGTGAGTGTAGCCATGCCCTGTGAGGTTGGAAGAGGTATAGCGAAAGGTGCAAGTAGCTTTTGTATATTAAATCCCAATGTGGGTATAACTGTGTAGATGTCTATCTCTCTCTCTGTCATCCCCCAAGATTTATTCCATTTCCCTGAATAATCTGGGCTGCCAGATGACGTCTCTCAAATGATATGTATTACATCACTGATTTCCATTTATTTAGTGCCTAGCTGCACCAGGCACTGAGCTGGACACCAGGGCTGCCCCTCAGAATGCAAAGATGGATACAAGTAGCAAAGGATAGAGCTGTCAGGGAGGAATGGGCCACGTGATGAAGGACCTTGAGAAAATGCTAAGGAAGGTTTGCATGACCCAGAGGTTAGCTATTTGATATCTTAGCCACCTACTTATCACAGCAAGTCTGTGACCCACAGGATGGCTCCAAGCTGATGGTCAGAGCCCTTGTACTCCACAGGCTTCAGTTACAGCCAATCAGTGTGAGAGACAGGCCAAGTAGAAGGGCTCTGACCACCAACTCAGTGGGCAACCAACCCAACCAACACTGCCGACCAAGTGTAAATGTAGGACATTTACACTTTCACCTGAATCGTATACTGACATAGTGCATAAAGGGCTTCCCTAGTGACTCAGACAGTAAAGAATCTGCCAGCAATGCAGGAGACCTGGGTTCAATCCCTGGGTCAGAATGATCCCCTGGAGAAGGGAATGGCTACCAGCTCCAGTATTCTTGCCTAGAGAATTCCATGGACAGAGGAAACTGGTGGGCTAAAGTCCATGGGGTTTCAAAGAAAATTTGGCATTTCAGCTAAAACAAGATAAAAAAATCAAACTCTTATTTTTTAAGGATAAAATTACCAATGTATAACATTCCTATTGAGGGCCCTTCTGCAAGTAGGTAACACTAAAGGCTCAACTTATTTTATAAATGAAAGTATGAATCTCAGTTTGCATCTCCAGGCATATAAGAAATAAAAAATTTCTATATTCTTTTTAAATCAAGTTAAACATGACACTGAGCTGTCATTCTACCAGGGTGGCATGAATCCAGTTTCAGTTACAAGAGGTAGACCCTTCTTTTCGTAAAGCCACATCGAAGTCCGGGAGGCCTCCAGAGGAGGAGGGCTGTCTGATTCCCAGTCCATCGTGGGCATCATGAATCCTCACTGAGCCCGAAACTGCCCCTTGAAAATCGGCTGTTTCCATGCCACGTGGGACTCTGGCACTCCAGCGTCCAGAACTCTGCCTTCTAAGCACACCAAGAAGCCGGCCACACTCAGGTTTGCTCATTGTCCTAGACAGTCAGACAGGGTGGAGCAGGAGCCAAGCTCATCACTGGACATACAGCCCTTCTCCATCTCTAAGATGCTCTATTCTCTCTGCTTACATTTTCCATCACTTTTCTCTATAAAGAACACATGACGCTTTCAAGTCAAGGCTTCATTGAAAGGCTATAGTCTACCTTGTACAATTTCATGAACTGTGAAATTAATTATATCTTGCTACCTGATTAAAACAGAGGTTGAAAAAGACACAAGAAGCCTCATTCATATGTTGACAGTTCAATAATATAAAATGCAAGGTTTTGTTCTTAAGTCACTATATAAAGTGTCTTTCTAATTACTGACTCTTCTTCCTGGAAAAGATTCTGACTAGCTGAAGAAGAAATTCCATCACTCAGCATTGAGTCACTCTAGGCACTTGTGATCTTTCCTTTTCTGTTTTAGCCAGGGACAAAAGTCATCAGCCCAAGGTTGGTCGTCACAGAAGTTCCCAACAAAGGGCAAAGTGTAGCTTTGAGCCTCGACTTGACAGCTCGGGAAGAGGTCTCTGTCTCCTTCTGATCCGGGGCTCTGACAGGCACTCCATGAGGCCAGGTGACTCTGACTTTCCACAGTCTTGGTGGGAACTCAGGCAGCTCATCCACTGATCTCTTCTTGACTCCCATGGGGAGGTTGGGCTTTCAGCTGTGAGAAAAAGCGAACTGGGAACAGCCCATCTATAAAAGTGTAATAATGAGAACTATTCAGAAGCCTCATTAAGAGCCAATCAAAACGCCGATACAATACCAGCTGGGCAGACAGGAGGAAACCAGGAACAAGAAAGAGTCCAGGTGGCAACTCCAGGCAGAATGAGCACCTTCTGTGTGCTCCTCTATCTCCTGTCTGTGCAAGCGTGTGAACT
>SJYA01001237.1:63004-116089 GCA_006410615.1 Neotragus moschatus
ACAGTAACTGGATCCTGGCAGTGGGGGGGGGGAGGGGGCGGAGGGGAAGGCCCAGCCCCCGAGACAGGCACAGCCTGGCTTCAGTCAGGGTCTGAGTGGTACGGGTTGTGTCCTCTTGGATGTGGTCCACTGTGAACACTGTTGGCCCCTTGCACTATCCCTCACTCCACCTAATAAAGCTGGGATAAGTTACCCTATTGGCAGGCCACAGTCACCGATCTCAGACAATGTAGATAGTTCTCTCAAACATCTCAAAATTGTTGGATTGAGTCTCTTTCTTCTTCCATTCTACATGGACCAATGGGAAGGGGGTCCATGGCCAGACAAGGGTCCTCCCCTCCTCAAAGATGCAGGCCCCGAGAGAAACAGGCCAGCAGAGCAGAGACTGAATCACCAGCAGTTCCCAGCAAATCCCAGGGACTGATAGACGTGCCAAGATCATCAATAAATGGGAGGGAGCTGTAATATTGTCACTTGACATACGACTCTGCTAGTCATTTTCAAAGGGAGGCTCCAAAGGCAACATAAGTATTAAGAACACACGTGTTCCAAAGAAACATAGGAAATTCACACATATTACCGTCTTCCGTATGCTAGGATCTTTGTCTACATTGCCTCATTTGAACCTTAAGACATCTCTGCAAAGTTAGCATTATCTGCATTTTTACAAAGGAGGAGGTGAGTGATTCAGCCAGTGTCGCCCTTTGGTAAATGTAGAGCTGAGAGCTGATGCCTGGTACTTCTGACTCCCACTAAGTACTATTTCTAGTACATCCTCTCCAGGAGGGTGCTGAACCATCATCTGATATCTATATTCAGGCACTAGTGAGAAGAAATCAGTCCTATTGATTTAGTCGCCCTTTTAGAAATATTCTAATTACAGCCAAGAACCTGGAAACACATAGACCAACCTTTCATCATCAAATCAAAACAGGGGTCTATTACGTCTTTCCCAAAGAAGACAAGAATGTGATTATATGGCAAGCCTATTTATTCCTCAAATCCCATTTTGAGAGTTGTCTTTGAAATTGGTACAGAGTACTTTTAGAGGAAAAACAGACAAACAAACAAACCTAATTGCTTCAGCCTTGGTCTTAATTTGACAACAAGACACAGACAGGCAGCAAGGCAGGTTTGGGTGGCCAGCCTCCCCCCTGGTAGGATATCGGCCAAGAAGCCCATCCATGACATGATAAGAGGATGGTAACTCATGGTGTCACGGCTTTATTTTAACCTCCAGCATCACAGGAACACGTGAGTTCAGAAAAGTAGAGACTGGATGATCATCGGAGAGAGTTCTTCTCTGGAGAACTGCATGGAACTCTCTGGCTTACAAAAAAGTATAAGCAGCCAGAGAATCCCAGAGAAAAGTGTCAGCATTTTCTCTAGGAGCTCAAAGGACTCAAATTTTCATGGCACATCAAACCAGATTTCTGGTAGGATCTGGAAGCGCCTAGGGGAGGGGGTGCATTTCATTCACTCATATACGCACTCATTCACTTTTTCTATACTTCTACAGCACTTGTTTATTGCAATGAAAAATAAAGATGAGCAATACATATTCCTTACCCTGAGTGTCTGGTACATAATAGGTTCAAAATAAATATTTACGGAATAAAATAATCCTCTTGAAAGACACATTTAGAAGAGAATATAAATACGCACGTGCTATTTTATTGCCATCAAAGTGTGCTAGTGTTTCAGTCGTGTCAGACTCTGCAACCCCGTGGACTGTAGCCCACCAGGCTCCTCTGTCCATGGGATTCTCCAGGCAAGAATACTGGAGCGGATTGTCATTCCCTTCTCTAGAGGAGCTTTCCAATCCAGGGATCAAACCCAGGTCTCCTGCATTGCAGGCAAAGAGAATATAAATAAGTACATGTTATTTCTTTGCTATCAAAAGATTATATTAAACCTGGGTGGCAGTATTTCAGAGAAAGCTATTGAAAGACCATTTGATCTAGGCTTTGAAGGATGGGTAGAAGCTTGACAAGCATATAAAGGGAGGAAAGAAATCCAGATGGGAGAAGATATGTACATGGACATGGACTTGGAAAAGAGGATCGTGTCTCCGGGCACTCACCAGCATCCCTATGACACAGAATTGAGGCTGATGCAGATGGGTGAGGTAGGCAGGAGATGAAGCTGGAGAAGTCACCAGGGACATACCCTGGGCAGCTAAACAGCACGACTTATCCTTCAGGCAGTGGGGCAGAGAGGAATTCTGCCCAACTTATGTTTAAGGACACAAATGTTCTTAAATGTTCTTATGTTATGTTTAAGAACACAGCTCCAGAGCAACCGTGGATGACTCAGCACAGGCTAACAGCATTCCCAGGAACCATGCTCAGCTTTCTCCTTATGTTGGTGGGTGGGCACGATGTCTCTGGGCAGGAAGACCACCCGCCTGGTGTCATTGCACACACATCTGACTTCCATGGGGATCTTCCTAAGTCCCATGGCATGAGGAAAGCTTATTCAGAAATCTGGAAGGCAAAATTCTCCCATGCTTTTACTTACATTTCTGTTCTCTTTTTTTTCCATTTGGCCCACATTCTTTTATTATTATAGTCACAGAATTCCTTCTTGCTGCTGCTTCTTTAGTTCTCCAACAGAGAAACCGTCACTTTGAACATCTCTTTCTCTCATTAGCAGATAATTCTAGCCACACTTCAAAGCCCAGTCAAATGCCACCCTGCCTGTTCAGTGAAAATGTAAGAGGCAACCAGCTGGCGCCTTCTGACCCAAGCCCCGCAGCAGAGGCACACCATTTGCTTTTGAGTCTCACATTGGACCTTCCTACCAGCTACTCTCTGCCAGCCTACCTACCCACTCATACTTGGATTGATCTCCTCACCAAACCTCTTGCATACCACTTTCCCCCACATCCACCTTGACCTGCAGCACATTGAGTCAAGCCTTTTTTAAAAAGTAGCAAAATCAGGAGCAGTGAGGAACAGAAAAAACAGAACAGAATAAGCTCAAGAGTAACAAATATTTACTCAGGGCTAACTCTGAGTCAGCCTCAGCTCTAAGGATTTTTAACTATTAAACTCACAATGTGTTAGACAGCAATATAAGGAACACAGACAGAGAGGCTGAGCGGGAAGAGGAGGAAAGAGGAAAGGGGAAGTTTGCTGCCAACAGAGGTGTCAGCTCGCACCACTTCCTTTCACTGTCACCCGGCCGACTCAAGTCTCTGCCCAGCAACAAGCTCGCACTTTCTCCCATGCAGTAGGGATTTTTTCCCAGTGCTTCTTTTCTCATTCCCATTCCTCTTCCCTAACAGAATCTGTAAGGAAGGAGGATTCTCAACCTTCCCATTCGAGAAGGTTTACTCTAGTGGAGAGGCATCAAATACTCCTCCTCCCCACTGTGTGAAACAAGCCCCTACCTCCCCTTGAGGGCAAGAGGAAGCCCCTGAAGGTGCCGGAAGAGGGAATAACATAATCCAGGTGGTGTTTTAGGATTTGTGGCAGAGGGTCTTGGTTTTCTCTGAGCTTCTGGCTTCACATACTGGCAGAACATCCTAAAGGGGAGTTCAAAATGATAAGTAAATGACTGCGGTGGGACAGGATGAAAGTACTGTTCACAGAGTCACAGAGTTGGCATCATATCTGTTCTTTAGTGAGAATGTGAAAGACTTTGATACTTTGAACCAAACCAGACTGCTCAATCCCCTCCCCATCTGACAACATTTTATCAGTATTCAGTGAAGTTGCTCAGTCGTGTATGGCTCTTTGAGACTCCATGGACTGTAGCCCACCAGGCTCTTCAATCCATGGAATTTTCCAGGCAAGAGTACTGGAGTGGGTTGCCTTTTCTTTCTCCAGGGGATCGCCCCGACCCAGGGATCGAACCCAGGTTTCCCACATTGCAGGCAGATGCTTTACTGTCTGAGCTACCGTTTTAGCAGGCTGATAGTTAATTAGACTATCAGAGGGAATCAAACACTTGCTAGCTCACTGACTACTTGACTCAGGATGACAGAAACTTCCCTGTGCTGTCTCCGTCTCACCTTGAATTTTCTCGCCCTTATACCCTGGAGCCACGCAGGTGGCTTCTGGACACCCGGTTTTATGACCCAACCAGAGGCCTACTTCATCCCAGGACCTACTGACCATCCCTTCCTTTGCTCCCACTGTGCCGGCTCCTCCTCTCCAGGGCTTTCTCTCCTCTTTTTTCAGGCATTCATTCAACAAACAATGCTGAATTGTTTCTGAGCCCTCTGCTTAAGAATCAAGATACAGATGTGAAAGTGACCTCCAGCGTGTCTGCCCTCTTGAAGCTCAAGAAGAAGAGAAAAGTAAACAGACAGACATGTGGGAGGGGCTGTGATGGGGAAGAAATAGGTGGCACAGAGACAGGAAACTATTCTAGCAGTCATCAATTCCCAGGAAAAAAATGACCACTGCAATCACAAAGTCTGGATGAAAACTCAGCAGATTTCATGAGTGTGAGTGTGTGCTTCATAGGCATTGACTCAAAGAAGGATGATGCTATAGTTATAATTTAATGAAATTTAATTGAAATCATGGCAAATTTCACAGCTTCTTCACGTAAACTTGGCCAATTCCAGATTAAAATTTGGTGAGCTCAAGGTTGTCTCCTCTCTTTTTCTTCCTCTTACAATGTAATTTAAGTTGGAAAAAAGATGGAGAGGTGGTGGAGAATTTTCCAGCGCTGATGTGGAACTACCTCTGGGCAACAACCATGCCTCGGTACCTCCCTTGCCTCTCCCATTACCCACCCGCCACTATGCTGCTGGACCGACTCCTATCATACTTCAGTCCCTCCTCCCGAGTCTTCTCTTCACTCTGTCTCTTAGAGTCCCAGACTCTGTATTTCTGGATTCTCTACCTTCCTAGTTAACCATCAAACAACCTCTCTCCCTAACAGAGACTCCTTTTACTTTATGAATAGAATAATTTAACTTCCTTTTGTCTTAAGTTTCCCCTCCGTTTTTAAGTCCAAGGTTTTATATTTGAACAACCAGCAGCTTCATCAAAATGCTTTTATAACAAAACAGCAATGTTACTCTAAAGATGAACTGTTAAAATAAATAAATAGGTATGTGCTGTGCTTAGTCACACAGCTGTGTCTGACTCTGCGACCCCATGGGTTGTACCCTGCAAGGCTCCTCTGTCCATGGGGATTCTCCAGGCAAGAATACTGGAGTGGGTTATCATGTCCTCCTCCAGAGGATCTTCCCAATGCAGGTACTGAATCCTGGTCTCCCACATTGCAAGTGGATTCTTTACTATCTGAGCCACCAGGGAAGCCCCATAAATACAGTTCTTTTAAATAAGGAATTTTTGTTTTCTTTTGTCCTGTCTCAGGTAAAAAAGTTAAATCTAAAGTCTATTCGTTTCCCTTGAATCACGCAGCCCTCTAAGCATAAAGTCCACTTTTCTATAGAACCATTTTAGCTTGGGCTGTTAGTTCCCCCATGTTCCAAGATGATTAAAAAAAAAAACCTGCATGAATTATATTAATAAATTTGCCTACAGATCTTTAACAACAGTTATGAAAGTCCTTCATCCCATACAGACTATTTTGCATCTTTCCAGCAGTACATGTTCTACCAGTTGTACAATTATGATAACAAATTCAAAATAAAAATATCAAGGATGTGGGGGATATATGTCCCCCTGGGTTGCCCATGCTTCTGTCCGTCCTTTAGTGCAGAAAATGAAAAGTCATCTCTCTCCTGACTATTTTAAGAGAATGTGTTTTCAGGGGCCCTTTTCCTTTAAAAGTTAAAAGATCAGTCACAACACAAAAAGAAGAGAACTGAAAACATGTTTATGGTTAGTCCTATGGTTGATTTAAAAACAGAAGGGACTGTTCTTTTCCATCTGTATTCTCTTACCACATTCAGGCTTCCTAATATATCCACTGATTGAATTTCAAGAGAAGTGGTCTACCTCCAATCCCACCAGCCCAATACATATTCAAGATGAACAAGTTATGCTGGGCATGGGGTAAAAGCAAGGTGGAGGGCTGCTTGTAAGACAGCTCTGCGGTGGAAAGGATTCTAAGGTCAAGGTCGAAGTCGGAGAGATGTTACACAAGGCAGTTTAAGGCAGCTTGGCCAGGCTACCAAAGTTTTCACCTAGAAAGCAAAAGCTCTTTGGGCATTAAGACAAGGAGGAAGCAGTAGGGTATGGAGTGATTTCAAAGACGTGTGAAAGGTGTGAATTGCTAATGAGGATGGTGCCAGCGTCAAGGCACCTTGCTGAGCTTCTCAGAGCACTGGCCCAATGCTGGTGAAAAGTGAAAGTGAAGTCGCTCAGTCGTGTCTGACTCCCCGTGACCCCATGCACTGCAGCCTACCAGGCTCTTCCATCCATGGGATTTTCCAGGCAAGAGCACTGGAGTGGGGTGCCATTTCCAACGCTGGTACATCTATCATTTTGCTTGAGTGCCACCCTCCAGGAGCAGGCTGATGCCTGGCTTCTCCTGAAGGCATGTAGAAAGGCCAGCCCACTGAAGAAATAAGGAAAACACAGTCCTACATATTGTGGGCATGAAGTCAGTTGAAAGTTCTTGGGCCATGTGGTCCCCATGACTCCTCGTCCCTTCTTTTTAGGCCTGTGCTGAGTTATCAATTTTTTAGAGAAATAATCCGGATAAACACAGGCTCCCTGTTATTGGTGTAAGTTCAGAGCTCCTTTAAAGAATGAAGAACCCATTATTTCTTTGTTCAGCCACACATTGTTTCTTGTTCAGCAGTTGTGCTCACCTTTCGGAATAGCGAACTATGAGGTATGCAGGCAGCCAAACTAGTCTTTGATGTATGCCCTCTACACAGTAGAGGTTCACACTCTCCTAGCCCAGAGGTAACCCTGCTACTCTAGATCAGAAGCAGAACATCCTTGATACTGTTTCTGAAGCCATGAGCCCCCAAACATTCAGCTGTGCCTAAACTCATCTGCCCTTTTCCACTTAGGGAGAGGAAACAGAGAGAAAAATTTCCCTTTCCAAAGAAATGAACTTTTGCATTACAATGATTATTATAAACCCATTTTATATGTGATTCTTCCAAGGTCACACAACTGGCATTGTGGATTTAGAACTTCAACCCAGATCCAAACCAAATACCTACCAGGCATTATGGCCAAAAACGTCCTGCCGAAAGGAAAAAGGAGAGGATGGGGAACACCATTTATTCACCAAGGTTCGGGGATATCAGGATTTCACGGATTTCTCAACGATGCTGTGAAAGTCTTCAGTAAAGTGCTTGATTCTTTCAAAGTAAAGCCAGGATAATGGGAAACACTACATCTGCTTTGTAAGGACCCCTTATTGGGCTCTTTTAAAGTGCACCTTTTTCAAATTAAAAGGAATGTTACCAGTATTTTTGCTTTGCTGAGTCTGAATGGCCCCGGTGTGGCAGCAGCCCAGAGCACGCTGGGAAGAGGCAGAGCTCCAGGGTGAGGGCAGTGACCCAGGACTGCCTCTCTCCTGACCAGGACCTGCTGCTGCTGTTGAGGCTAAAGATGAGTCAGACTCCCTCCAAACCAAACAGTAATTAAGAGAGGATGCATTTTTAGACTGCTGTGGTCTTACTCTGCTGGCAGCTTCTGAAAGCTGTCAGAGCTCTGCCAGGGGAAAAGGGAAGGGACTACCATTTATTGGCTGAGTAGCTATGACAGACTGGGTACTATGCTAAGTGAACTACGTACTTGGTGCCATTCCATCGCAACAGCATCCCTATAAGACAGGATTTTTCTAGCCTCAGTTTTTTTTTTAGGATGATGATAATGAAGTTCAGAAAGAAGAACTGACTTGCTCTAGACCACCCAACTGGGAACACACAGTTTCTAGAATTTATCCCTAGGTTAGCCTGACTCCAAAGTCTATTTTAATTTTTACCTCCTCAATTCTTGGGAGCCAAATTTTAAGGTTCATGGAATTTGCTCTGTGTTCCAAGTTCGAGTCCCTTAAGAAAATATATGGAAACAGTGGAGATCTGTGTATTCCATATCAACAAGGCACAACTTGTGTTTGTCCTTTAAATTCAATATATGTGTCTTCTCACTGAGGATCATGCTCTGCCCTCCACATGTAGGTCATGGACAGTGATCTCTGTGCTCTCTTACTGATCCACCATGAGACAAGTACAGAAACTGAAAGTAAGTACATCTTTACAGTTATTTGACAGAGCAAGTTGTTTTTTTGCAGTGAATCAAATAACAAGGTAGTATATATTCAGTTCAGTTCAGTTCAGTCGCTCAGTCGTGTCCGACTCTTTGCGACCCCATGAATCGCAGCACGCCAGGCCTCCCTGTCCATCACCAACTCCCGGAGTTCACTCAGACTCACGCCCATCGAGCCAGTGATGCCATCCAGCCATCTCATCCTCGGTCGTCCCCTTCTCCTCCTGCCCCCAGTCCCTCCCAGCATCAGAGTCTTTTCCAATGAGTCAACTCTTTGCATGAGGTGGCCAAAGTACTGGAGCTTCAGCTTTAGCATCACTCCTTCCAAATGTCTTTTATTATGGTTTTATCTTATGAATGTCTTTTCTTCTAGTATTTCATTTTTAAAGTGGTTTATAAAAACATCATATATAATGGATTGAAAAATTTTTTTAATAGGGCTTCCCAGGTAACTCAGGTGGTAAAGAATCCATCTGCCCATGCAGGAGACACAGGTTGGATCCCTGGTCCGGGAAGATCCCTCAGGTGGTGAAGCAACTAACCCCACACACTACAGCTATTGGGCCCGTGCTCCAGAGCCTGGGAGCCACAGCTACTGAGCCCAAGCGCTGCAGTTACTGAAGCCTACACGCCCTAGAGCCTGTGCTCCACAATAAGAGAAGCCCCCACAATGAGACCCACACACTGCAACTACAAAGTAGGCCCTGTTTGCACAATTAGAGAAAAGTTTTCATGGCAGCAAAGACCCAGCACAGCCAAAAATAAAACTATTCTTAAAAATTAAAGCAATAAATCTTCTTCACTTCAAGTCTGCAAATACTGTCTCAAAGTTTGAGAGATCTTTGAAAGCAAAGACCATCTTTCAGTGGTCATTAAACGAATGCTGTGATGTAGGTCTTTATAACGAGGGAATCTCGCACTTAATGGGTGACTTCTTGCCGAAAACCATTTCTGACCTATACTGCTAGCCACCTCAAGTATTTCTGATCTAAGAGGAGGCAAACCAGCAAGGCAATTAAAAACACAGAGTCAGAGGAAACTGGGTTTGAATCTTGTGTCTACAGATTAGTATCTGTAACCTACAAATTAGCTCTGTGAATTTGAATAAGTTACTTTTGCTATAACTCAGTCTCTTCCCTGGAGCAGGCAATGGCACCCCACTCCAGTACTCTTGCCTGGAAAATCCCATGGATGGAGGAGCCCGGTGGGCTACAGCCCATTGGGTAGCTAAGAGTCAGACATGACTGAGTGACATTACTTTCACTTTTCACTTTCACACATTGGAGAAGGAAATGGCAACCCACTCCAGTGTTCTTCCCTTGAGAATCCCAGGGACAGGGGAGCCTGGTGGGCTGCTGTCTATGGGGTTGCACGGAGTCAGACACGACTGAAGCAACTTAGCAGCAACAGCAGCAGCAGCAGCCTCCTTCCCCATAAAAAAAAGACATGCATTTGGGGAAATGCAAATTAAAATTAAAACTAAAATAAGGTACCAATTCACACTCATTAGGATCAAAAATGAAAAAATAATAAATGTTCATGAGGGTATGGAGAAACTGGAATCCTTGTGCATTGCTAAGGGAAATAGAAAAGTTAAAGACAGAATCACCATATGCCCCACTGATTCCACTCCGAGGCACATGCACCAAAGAACTGAAAACAGGGGTTCACGCAGCTACTTGCACACTCATGTTCACAGCAGCATTTTTCACTGCGCCCAAAAGGTAGGAAAAAACCTTAATGCCCATTGATGGATGAATGGATAAACTGTGACATAAACATAAAATGGAATATTATCCACCCTGGTAAAAAGATAAAATGAGGAATATTAAATTTTTTTAAGAGTATATTTGAGCAAAAAATCGATTCATAGTGAGTAACACCAACCCTGAAGTGTTAGGAGTCCTCCACCAGCAGTAGTAATGGAAAGACTTATAAGATAGTGAGAAGCAAAGCAATGATTTGATTAGCTATAGCTTAAGCATTCCACCTCCTTTGGGAAAGCCTGTTTATGATCAACTGTATTTAGGTTTCAATTTCTTAAACTTGAGACATTTACAAGTTTGGGTTTTGATTTGGTTACAAAGGCCAANTGAAGTGTTAGGAGTCCTCCACCAGCAGTAGTAATGGAAAGACTTATAAGATAGTGAGAAGCAAAGCAATGATTTGATTAGCTATAGCTTAAGCATTCCACCTCCTTTGGGAAAGCCTGTTTATGATCAACTGTATTTAGGTTTCAATTTCTTAAACTTGAGACATTTACAAGTTTGGGTTTTGATTTGGTTACAAAGGCCAACCAGGCAGGCATTAGAGGCAATCCAGTCTAATGGCCTCATGGTTTTGATCAATTTAGCACTCTTAAGAAGGAAGGACATTCTGACACATGTGACATGGATGAAAAGCCCGACACAAAGGACAAACACTGTATGATTCCACTTATATGAGGTACCTGGAATAGGCAAATTCACAGAGATAAAAAGTATTGATAGAGGTTACCAGAATAAACTGTGGAAAATTCTGAGAGAGATGGGAATATCAGGCCACCTGACCTGCCTCTTGAGAAACCTATATGCAGGTCAGGAAGCAANAGAAATGTTGAAAAAAATAGAAAAGATTTTTTTTCTTAGAAAAAAAAATAACTCTTTAGCACCCCATCATTCTTATTACTAGAAAATTACTATGATTAAGGGTTTAAAATCAAGGAAATACTACCATCTGAAAAATAGTTGAGAAAAAAGATTATTACCATATGAGACAGAAGCAGAAATGGATGGTAAAGATCAGCATCTTCCCAAATGATCTGGTTTTGACAATGACACAGAACACCTAACTGACCCTAGTCATTTCTCAGTATTCCAAAGTTCACATGCCACATGCTGCCCATTTTGTTTCTTCAAACTATAGAAGAAAATAATTTAGTCCTGTGATCATTACTGAATTTTATCTTTCACACAAATATTTCTTTCTTAAACTTTTACTGAGAAATAATTCACATGTAACACTATACTGTTTTCAGGTATACAATGTAATGGTTCAATATATGTAATACTGCAAAATGAACACCACAATAAGTCCAGTTAACATTAAAAAATGTCACTACGAATATTTTTCTTATGATGAGAGATTTTAAGATTCACTCTCTGAGCCACTTTCAAATATATAACCCAGTACTGTTTACTACAGTCACCATGCTACACATACTATATTCCCAGGGCTTATTTATCTTATAACAGGAAGCTTGTACCTTCTGATCTCCTTCATCCATTTCACCTACCCTCCACTGCCAATGATCAANCCATTTTGTTTCTTCAAACTATAGAAGAAAATAATTTAGTCCTGTGATCATTACTGAATTTTATCTTTCACACAAATATTTCTTTCTTAAACTTTTACTGAGAAATAATTCACATGTAACACTATACTGTTTTCAGGTATACAATGTAATGGTTCAATATATGTAATACTGCAAAATGAACACCACAATAAGTCCAGTTAACATTAAAAAATGTCACTACGAATATTTTTCTTATGATGAGAGATTTTAAGATTCACTCTCTGAGCCACTTTCAAATATATAACCCAGTACTGTTTACTACAGTCACCATGCTACACATACTATATTCCCAGGGCTTATTTATCTTATAACAGGAAGCTTGTACCTTCTGATCTCCTTCATCCATTTCACCTACCCTCCACTGCCAATGATCAACAATGTTTTCTGTTGTCTTTAAGATCCCATCTATCAGTGAGATCAAATGGTATTCATCTTTCTCTAACATTTCATTTAGTATAATGTCCTTGAGGTCCACCCATGTTATGGCAAATGGCAAAGAACAACTGAAAAAAGAGCCCGGATTCATTATCCTTTTCTGACTTGCAATATGATGTCAAGAATTTGGGGAACAAATTTATCTATTAAAAATATCATGCCATGTTTTTCCTTCTACTTTCTGAATAGGAATCGCTGAGATCAACTGAACAAGAATGAATCTCAAAGACAGCTGACACATAACATTGCAGCTTTTGTCACTGTGGAGGAGAAATACTTAATTACTTCTGTGTTGCCTACTGTATCCCTGAGGAAGAGGACTTTACCCTATTTGATTCTATCTCGAATGATACTGGATTCTGCCTACTGCCTAATTTACAGTAGATTCTGAATAAATATTGCTTGAAAAATATCTTTGATACTACTTTTTAAATATAGTTACTGAAATTCTGTATTTGTAATCACAGACAAGACAGAAAATGTGAAAAACAGTAGAGGGGTGGGGTGAGGAAACTCTACCCCCACCCTGCCCAACTTACAGTAGAGTGCTTGCATGCTGTTACTTTATTCATGTACAACTCTTTGCAACCCCATGGACTGCAGCCTGCCAGACTCCTCTGTCCATGGGACTCTCAGGCAAGAATACTCAAGTGGGAGGCCATGCACTCCTGCAGGGGCGCTTCCTGACCCAGGGATCAAACCTATGTCTCTTCCGTCTACTTGCACTGGCAGGCGGACTCTTTACCACCAGCACCACCTGGGAAGCCCTACAGCAGAGCAGTTCCATGTTTACCTGTTTTAAATTTCTGGCTTTCAAAATGAGATCTTACTTTAGTTCCTTGCCCCAACCTCCAAAGTTTGAAAATCTCTGATGTGATCTCAATCTAAGAAATCTTTCTGGACCAAAAGGACCAGTAAAATGTTGATTATCATTACAATGAAGATTGGGGAAAAGCAGAATAGATTTAGATTCATTTAGCTTTTCAGCAGTTATTCTACAATGTAGATCACTTTTCAAAGCAGTTATAGTTCAGATAAGCTGAGGGTAACTGTACTATGATATAGAGAAGGCAATGGCACCCCACTCCAGTACTCTTGCCTGGAAAATCCCATGGATGGAGGAGCCTGATGGGCTACAGTCCATGGGGTTGCTAAGAGTCAGACACGACTGAGCAACTTCACTTTCACTTTTCACTTTCACACATTGGAGAAGGAAATGGCAACCCACTCCAGTGTTGTTTCCTTGAGAATCCCAGGGACAGGGGGAGCCTGGTGGGCTGCCATCTATGGGGTTGCACAGAGTCGGACACGACTGAAGCGACTTAGCAGCAGCAGCAGTACTGTGATAAGACGCTCCTGGTGGGGCAAAATCTCTTTCCTGTGTATAAACTGGGTTTACCTGAAAATGTCATCAATAAACACGTGATGGTAGAGTGTGGGACTGTGTAAATGAGGAAGAAATCTGCAATGAAGAAGAAATATTGAATATTTTCTAGATATTCTCACTAGGAGATTTTTTTTTTCTTCCCATAATGGGAAGTTCAATTTTTAGTAAGATAATTATAAAACTGCTCAACTTTTCCTGCTGTTTCCAATTCTGGCTATCATTTCTTTTATGAAGAAAGTGGAATATAACTAAAATTAAATAAGTGAATGGAAAATTTAAGATATGTAATATATTTAATATGAGAAACTTACTAACAATATGATTAAAATTACTAACACTCTTCCTAGCACGGATCTCTTCAACAAATTTGGTAAATTTGATGGCACCCCTTAAAGTAATAGAAATATTGTTCAATAAAAGATAGTAAATACTATATAGAACACATTCCCTCAGGAAGATGGAATATATATCAGATTCAAGACAAGATAGCCAAAATCAATGAATAAGAGACCCAGATTGGGCTAAGCTTAAAATTCTGAGGTCAAGACACAGAATTTATTAGGTTGGTGCAAACATAACTGCGGTTTCAGACAGTGAATTTTAAAGCATTATAACTAGGCTCAAACACATCTTTTTAATCAAAACAGGAACCATTACAATCAACACATTTTTGCCCATAAGACATAAGTTTATTATTATAGCATAAAAATCTGTGCTTCAGGGTTCAAAGAACTCTTGGAAGCATTTCCCTGCAAAATGTTGTCGAGATACTTGAAGAAGTGGTTGGCAAGAGATGAGGTGAGTATGGTGAATGAGGCAAAACTTCATAGATCAATTCGTTCAACTTTTGAAGTGCTGGTTGTGCGAAGTGCAGTCAGGTATTATCATGCAGAAGAATCGGGCTCATCCTGTCGCAGTTTTCAGTGTATCTCATCTATCTGCTGAGCATACTTCTCAGATGTAACAGTTTCACTGGGATTCAGAAAGCTGGAATGAATCAGATGGGCAGCATGCCACCAAACAGGAACCATGACCTTCTTTTGGTCCAAGTTTGGCTCTGGAAAGTGTTTTGGAGCTTCTTCTTGGTCCAGCCACTGAGCTGGTTGTCATCAGCTGTCGTATAAAATCCATCTTGTGTTGTATATCACAACCTGATGGAGAAATGGTTTGTATTGTTGCATAGAAAAAGAAAAGCTGACACTTCAAAATGACAATGATTTTATTTTCGGTAAACTCATGAGGCACCCATTTAAGGAGCTTTTTCACCTTTCCAATTCACATCAAATGCTGAACCACTGTAGAATGGTCAACGTTGAGTTCTTAGGCAACTTCTCATATAGCTGTACAAATCAGCTTAGATAACCTTTTAATTGGCCACTGTCAACTTCCGATAGTCGGCCACTCCACTTCTCATCTTCAAGGCTCTCATCTTCTTTGCAAAACTTTTTGAACCACCACTGCATTGTACATTCATTAGTCCAAATGTGTTGTTGATCTTGCGAGTTGTCTCCACTGCTTTACAACCCATTTTGAACTCGAATAAGAAAATTGCTTGAATTTGCTTTTTAATATCATTTCCCNGTCGGCCACTCCACTTCTCATCTTCAAGGCTCTCATCTTCTTTGCAAAACTTTTTGAACCACCACTGCATTGTACATTCATTAGTCCAAATGTGTTGTTGATCTTGCGAGTTGTCTCCACTGCTTTACAACCCATTTTGAACTCGAATAAGAAAATTGCTTGAATTTGCTTTTTAATATCATTTCCCTAGTCTAAAATAAATATAAAATAAACTGTAAGTAATAAGTCACAATAAACTGTGGAAAATTCTGAAAGAGATGGGAATACAAGACCACCTGACCTGCCTCTTGAGAAANGAAAGATTGAAGGCAGGAGGAGAAGGGGATGACAGAGGATAAGATGGCTGGATGGCATCACCGACTCAAAGGACCTGAGTTTGGGTAAACTCTGGGAGTTGGTGATGGGCAGGGAGGCCTGGTGTGTTGCAGTCCATGGGGTCGCAAAGAGTCAGACCTGACTGTGTGACTGAATTGAACTGAACTGAACAAGAAGCTGAGGGAGGGGCAGATGAATTGCTGCTGTTTCAGTATGGGACGATGAAAAAGTTCTAGAAACAGATATTAGTGATGGCTGAACAACTTTGGGAATGTACTTAATGCCACTAAATTGCACACTTAAAAATAGTTAAAATGGTACATTTTATGTTGTGTGTGTTTCGCTTCAATTAAAAGAGAGAAACAGATGTTATTTCCCCACCTGTTCCTAACTTGTGAGCATAGGAGTCGTGCTAATCAGAGACTAGAATGAGCACTTCATGCAGTTTTCTGTGCTTTTCCAATATTCTCTAGTGAGTGAGCATTCCTTTCATGCTTGAGAAATTAAGAATATGTTTAAAAAATTATTTTCGTTTGAAAAGTAGGGTTTAAAGTCTAGGATTTTCTCCTATCCGAACTGAGAGAACTTTGTCTTTACCAAAGGATCAGGCTTTAGAGTGACTGTCTTTATTGACCATCAGCTAATCTCAGCCACGTTTTGTGTGTGTTCGTCTTTGACTATTTTTCAGATGTTTAGATGATGGGTGAGACCCGCATGGCACCTGTTTAGAAGATGTCTGCTCTTAATTTCTAAGGTAAATTTAAGGCACATGCATTACTATCTTTCTTCATCGCCCTTTGAAGTAGGCCTTTCATTGGCTTGCCACAGAACCGAACTTCAAGGTCTCTGCTGATGCCTCCTTGGTCTCCCTACATCACTTACTGCAGTTAGTGGCAACAGTGCCGGCAGCAAGTAGATGTACTTGTTCAGCAAATTCTAACGAAACAGTTCCTGGAACAAAGAATGTAAGAGCGCTCAGTGTGGTATCTGCTGATGAAGAGCTCCGCGTCAACAGGGAGAGACAGAGAGGCAAACAAACAAACAGATGGGAAGCGTCAGGCTGAATCACTAAGCTAGCCAAGGTTAGCGAGAGCACCGTCTCCAGCTGCACAACTCAGGAGCTCTCCCTGTGGCCAGTCGAACTGCTCCGTGGCTCTGTCTGATCTCTCTTCCACTCCCATCCATTCCTCTACATCACATCACCTGTATAGTTTCTTTTGTCATTAAGAGCTCACGCCATCTTGTCTATTTACTTGTGGCTTACACGGTAATGGAAGCTCTGGGAGCAGGAACACCTTGTGTCTCTCTGGGACACTACGGTATGTTCAGCATCTAGAACAGTGTTCAGCTCTGGTCAGCGACACCTGCAGAACTTCCACCCAGGAACTGATGGAGACAGCAACCCATGTAGAATAGGAATAGTATTAAAGCTCTATTTTCAAACAAGCCCTGTGTTGCAAGTATGTCTGGCATGGCTTTGATGGGGAGGTGTTAGAGATGAGGAAAGCAGCTCAAGATACCTCCCTCCGCTGCCCCCTTGGGACGCCATGGTCCCATAGCATTTTAGAACTCCAGAGAGGCCCATATTTATTTATTTTATCCTTCTAATAAAATTCAAGAGGAAGCAATGCCAGAAAGAGATTACAAAATTTATGCTGCTTTTAAAATGTTTGTGTGTAATAAATGAACATTCTATAAACAGAATGCTGTTATTCTGTTAGTCACAGAATAACTCTAGTATTTTTTAAAAACTGAATTATAGTGTACCTTGGACAACATGTTCCAGTTATGGGACACAAATTTAAAATTGTATAAAATTGACTTCTCTTAATCTTGTAACTATTCTCATTTGAAGAAAATGCCTCACAGTTCAATTTACTGACATGAATTCCATGCCAAATAGTTCTCAGGCTCCACCTCTATTTTATTATGCCCCGAGGCTTTCCTGGAGCATAGTAACTGCTCACCAAGTGGTTCATAAATAAATGCTAAATGAATACATATATGAAGGAGCCCGTGAATGCAGACAAGAAAGGAGGGCACCTGAGTTGAGTCTACAAAGATGAACAGCATCCCCAGAAACTTGCTGGTAGGAAGAGAAATGCCTTCCAGGCCCAGGGGACAGGTATGCAAAGGCCCGGCGCTGACAAACAGAACCATGGGTTCTGGGAACTGCACACAAGGTCTATATCGTACATGCGTGCTCAGTCGTGTCTAACTCTTCGTGGCCTCAAGGACTATAGTCTGCNGCTGGTAGGAAGAGAAATGCCTTCCAGGCCCAGGGGACAGGTATGCAAAGGCCCGGCGCTGACAAACAGAACCATGGGTTCTGGGAACTGCACACAAGGTCTATATCGTACATGCGTGCTCAGTCGTGTCTAACTCTTCGTGGCCTCAAGGACTATAGTCTGCCAGGTTCCTCTGTCCATGGGACTTTCCAGGCAAGAATACTGGAGTAGGTTGCTATTTACTCAGGGATCGCACTCCTGTGTTCTGTGTCTCCTGCATGGCAGGCAGATTCTTCATCACTTGAGCCATCGGGGAGCAGTTTAGCAAACAAGATATATCACGCTACAAATTCTGCGGGGGCATAGTGCAGTCTCCAGTGTGAGAGCTGGCAAGGGGCCATATCTACTGGGCTTTGGGAAGAGCTTGGAGCTGACAGGAAGACAGTGAAGGCCTTTAAGCAAGGCAGCAAATACAGTTGAACCTGACTTTTAGAAAGATCATTTTGATCCCAGTGTAGAGCCAGGGCCAGCAAACTATGACTGTGGGGCAAATCTGGCCCTCCACCTGTCTTTGTAAGTAAGTGATGCTTGTTTGGAACACAGCCACACTCGTTCTTTTGTGTATTATCTGTATTGCTTTCACATAACAATGACAGTGTTAAGTAGTTGCGCTGAAGACCCACAACGCCAAAAGTGTCCACCACCTGGCCTTTTATAGACCAAAAAAAAATGCCAATTTCTGGTCTATAGGAGGAGAGAGGAGAAAATGAGTTCAGAGGCAGGGAGACCAGCTAGGAGTCTGCCCAGAGCCAGCGGAGTGAGGATGGAGAAGACAGGCAGACACAGGAGACGCCAGAGGAACAGAACGGCCAGGCCTCGGTGTTGCTGGGCACAGGATGCTCAGAGTGATGTCCTGTTTCTCTCTTGGGTGACCAAGTAGAGGTTGCATTATTCACAGAGAAAGGAAAATTGGTTTGAAGACAAGGATGCTGACTTTGATTTTCAACATGTTCACTTTGAGGATCCTCTGGGACATCTAGGGCTTCCCAGGTGGCGCTAATGGTAAACAATCTGAGCACCAGTGCAGGAGACATAGGAGACATGGATTCAAACCTTGGGTCAGGAAGACCTCCTGGAGGAGGGCATAGCCACCACTCCAGTATTCTTGTCTGGAGAACTCCATGGACAGAGGAGCCTGGTGGGCTACAGTCCATAAGGTCACAAAGAATTGGACACGACTGAAGCAACTTATGAAGAAGGCAATGGCACCTCACTCCAATACTCTTGCCTGGAAAATCCTATGGATGGAGGAGCCTGGTAGGCTGTAGTCCATGGGGTCGCTAACAGTAATGGACAACTGAGTGGCTTCATTTTCCCTTTTCACTTTCATGCATTGGAGAAGGCAATGGCAACCCACTCTTGCCTGGAGAATCCCATGGATGGAGGAGCCTGGTGGGCTGCAGTCCATGGGGTCGCTAAAAGTTGGACATGACTGAGCGGCTTCACTTTCACTTCTCACTTTCATGCATTGGAGAAGGAAATGGTAACCCACTCCAGTGTTCTTGCCTGGAGAAACCCAGGGATAGGGGAGCCTGGTGGGCTGCTGTCTATGGGGTCGCACAGAGTTGGACACGACTGAAGCAACTTAGCAGCAGCAGCAGAAGAAGCGACTTAGCACTCGTGCACATGCTGGGACATCTAGGTGGAGATGTCACCCAAGGAATAGAATAGCCAAGCCTGGGCACAGACCTGGGAACCCTCAGCACGTCATAGGAGGTGGTTAAGCAGTAGAGGATAACCTATGCAGAGAGGAGCTGCGGACTGATGGAGCTCTGGGAAGCCCACAGAGGTCAGCTGGCAGCAGTCAAGGCACAAGGAGCCCAGGGCCCGGGGGAGGGTGCCTCTTACCCAGAGGCCTGGTTCCCTGCTTCCTTCCCCCTCTCCCACCAAGACAGAGCAGGGCTACAGGCTGGGGGGATTCCTCCTCTGCCTCCCAACTCTAGGGACACCATCATCTCACCTTAGAATGGCCCCATCCTGAGAGGCCTGTGGGAATCTCATCATTTTTTTCTATAGACCAGCCCAGCATAGTTCTCATGCCACCTCAAAGTGGTGGCAAATGTCAGGGCGAAAAACAAACTGCTCCTTGAGATGCCCAGAAGCCTGCAGTGAGGGACCAGTTTACTGTATTTGCCTTTGGGCAAAGGCTCATTGGTGGACATGTATTCTATTAAGTTCAGTTAAGTAACTGTCTTTACAGTTTCTCTCAGAGGCATTTGACTCAGGTGCCTGTCCCCAAGATCATGACCTTGCTCTGGGTTTAGAGGAATATATACGACATACACACACATATGCACACGACAGGGCTTCCCTGGTGGCTCAGTTGATAAAGAATCTGTCTGCAATGGAGAAGATCTGGGTTCGATCCCTGCGTTGGGAAGATCCCCCGGAGAAGGAAGTGGTAAACTACTCTAGTATTCTTGCCTGGGAAATCCTGGCAGGCTCCAGTCCATGGGGTCACAAGAGTCAGACACAACTTAGTGACTAAGCCATCACCACTGCCATACATATGATATATGCCATACAAATTATATATGCCATACAAATGATAATAAATGAGACACATACGCATGAACTTTTTTTGGTCCAACTGAAAAACTGAGGCCTCCAAAGAAAAGGAGTTTGCAAGAGTCAACAAATTTATAGAAAAGCCAAAAGTATCCCCTGTTCTCTTTTTTCTCAGCGTGTTTTAATATATTTATTTTTAATTGAAGGACAATTGCTTTGTAGTATTGTGTTGGGTTCTACCGAACACCAACATGAATCAGCTATAGGTGTATTTATGTCCCCTCCCTCTTGAACCTCCCTCCCACCTTCCTCCCCATCCCACTGCTCTAGGTTGTTACCGAGCCCAGGTTTGAGTTCCCCTCCCATGTCTTCTGATACTAACCTGGTATTTCCTCTGACCTGGCTCCTCCTCAGTGTTCCACTGCCTTTACTATTTGGTGTGGATCTGAAGGCTGTTCCTCTTTCCCTCTCCCATCTTCCACTGGAACCCTCCTTCCAGGATGGTGTCACATAGACACACACAGGCATAGCATTAACGTTTCAAGGGATGGAAAGCTCATTCTCCACACCTCTGAGCTTCCTTGAGCACTCTGGCCTCTTGCCCTGCCCTGACTCTCCCCCCAGAGGTACAGTCCTGACTGGGTAGACAGCTCTGCTCCCTGGCTCCCTGCGGTTATCTTCATCAAAAATCCTGATCCCAAGGATCTGCTCGACTTCTCCCTTCTATCCCAAACCAAAACAGTGCCGTGATTATGGCTCAGAGGGTCTGCTCTGCAGACTCCACTTTATTGTGGTTTAACTCTTCCGGAGCCAGGTGCCTTTGGCTCTCACCTTGGACCATGCATCTTTTGATAGCCATCATGCTGGCTCTTACATCTTCTCTTCAATTTGTTCCAAATGCAGGAGCAAATGAAGGAAGTTATCAACTTTTTAGAACCAGGAAGCAGGACATTTTCTCAGCCAAAACCCCAGTGTGTCTCTGTAAAGGGTAGGGAAGGGAGAGGCTGAATTCCATGTTTTGTCTTTCTGGTAATTCACATGATATCCACATGGTTTACTCCCTTTGAGAAAGAGTTAGTCCAAAGCTGAGAATACTTGCATTTGGCTTGGGAATGAGTCTGGTCACAACCTGGCCTTGGGCTTCCGATCCAGTTTCATTCACCAAGGTGGCCAAGTTCATTTTAACCTCTAACATGATCCAAAGCTTTCAGCCACTAGGCCTTTGCACATATGGGCCTTCCCACACCTCAACTTTCAGCCTTAGTCGGAGCCCCTGTGTGACAGGTCTTGAACAAGGTCCAAAGGAGACATGAAAAAGGACAAGCTACTTCAAGACATGAGTCCTCTGATCCTGTATTAGTTTTCCAGGGCTACTAGAACAAGGTACAGCAAACTGGCTGACTGAAGACAACAGAAATGTATTCTCTCACAGTTCTGGAGCCCAAAGCTTGCAATCGAGGAGTCAAAGGACTTTGCTTTCTCTAAGAAACAGATTCCTTCCTTGCCTCTCACTGTCCTCCGGTGGGGGCCCACAATCCTTGGTGTTCCCTGGCTTGCAGCTACATCACTGCAGTCTCTGCTGTGGCTTTCACGTGGTCTTTCCTGTGTATCTGTATGTCTCTGAGCCTTTACATGGAATGTTCCTCTTCTCATAAGGACTCCAGACATATTGGATTAAGGGCCCACCATAATAACTTCATTTTAGCTTGGTTACAACTGTTAGTGCGCTTTCCAGGTGACACTACTGGTAAAGACCCCTGCTGCTAATGCAGGAGACATAAGAGACACAGATTCTATCCTTGGGTCGAGAAGATCCCCGGAATAGGGCACAGCAACCCACTCCAGTATTCTAGCCTAGAGAATCCCGTGGACAGAAGAGCTGGCGGGCTACAGTCCATAGCGTCGCAAAGAGTTGGACACGACCAAAGTGACTTAAATGCACAACTCTTAAGACTCTATTTATCACCAAGAAAGGTCACATTCGCAGTACCTCGGATTAAGACTTCAGCATGGTTTTTTAGTAGACACAGTTCAGCCTGTCACAGGTCTTATTCATTTTGCAAGTCTCAGTCTAATATCCTTGGGGAACATATCTGGGTACTTCAATGAGATGGACCCCTGCCCCCCTTCCTCCTTATCAGGATTTGGTCTCTCCATTTTTTGATGCTTATCTTATACTGCATCATAAGATGTGATATTTTGGAGAAAATTACCAAGAGGAATGGATTGTACGGGGAGAAGTAAGTATTCATTTGGTCCCTAGGTACTACTTAATACCTTGCACAGCTTCTCACAGACTATAGAGGGTCTGCGTGCCTTCTTTGGCCAGACGTGAAACTCTTCACAGGGATGGCCCAAGGAAACTTTTCAGAGAATCCAGGACTGAACAGAGGCACTGGCACAAACTCACCGAAAGTCCTGGCTAACAGACGCCCCATGGGTCCCTCTGTGGTGTGTGCCTCAGCCTGCCTGCTAGCCACGGAGTGTCCTTCCACTGATCTTTCTGGATGCTGCTGAATCCAGAAAGCGGGCTCTTCAAGAGCAGCGGCGTGTGGCTTGCCTGAGTCAGAGCCACTTCCTCTCCCCACCCTGGTGTTCACGGCTCCCCGAGGCAGCCCTCCTGGCTAGTGCAGGTGGTTCTCCACCTACATTCCTAAGCCCTTCCACTTGGCCAAGATGAATACCTGTAGCCCTGCCTCCAGCACTAGGGGGAGACTGCTGGCCCTTGAGGCAAGCAGCTAGTGACCAGGACTGAATTCTAGATACCCACAAACCTCCAAGTTGCAGTCACCATTTAGCCCAGGCCACAGGGCAGGAGGACTTTGTAAAGCAGAAGTCATCAGAACGAGATCCCCCAGCACTCCAAATCCTAGCTCTGACCTTTAGGCAAAGCTCAAATCTCAGACAAAGTCATGTGATTCTCTGAGCCTCTGTGACTGATCTCGGTTGAAATGGGTTTAATGACAGTTTCCTTTCAGCATTTCCGGAAGCCGGTTTAGTGGTTGTGGACATGGGTTCCGGAGTCAACAGCCTAAATTCAAAGGCAGACCAACAACTGGAGCAAATCACTGACCCCATCAAGCTTCAGTCTCTTCAGCTGGATGGGAACTAGTTAGGACAATTGTAATTAGTTCCCTAAGCCTGCGCTAACAGATTATCACAAACAAAGAGGCTTCAAATTTATTTGCTTACAGTTCGAGAGGCCAGAAGTTTGTCCCTCCAGAGGTTCTAGGGAAGAACTCATTCCCTGTCCCTTTTCAGCTCTGGAGCTGCACTCCTTGGATGGTGGTCGTTCTGTCCATCTTCAAAGCCAGCAGCATCTCCCTCTGCTTCAATCATCACAACTCATCAGCCTTTTGTGTCGAATCTCCCTGTGTGCCTGCTCTTCCAAAGACACTTCTGATTGCACTTGGGGCCCCCGGGGATAATCCAGGAAAATCTCCCCATCTGACAGTCCTTAATCACATCGGCAAAGCCTCTTTTAACACATATCAGATAACACCACTGACTTCAGGGATTAGGACCTAGATATCCTTGGGAGCCATTATTCAGTATACTGTAACAATATAAAAATCCACATCAACCCATGCAGCATGGCACAGATCCCTCAGGATAGCCCCCTTCTCTCCTTCCCTGTGGGAGGGGCAGAGGCATCCAGAAGGGTAGGGGACCACTCAGGGAGATCAGGTCAGGAGCTATTCACTCACCAGACTGGAATTATTTCAGTGTTTTAGTGCACAGTCATACCGGCTCAATATGAGGCCTGCTATTGGTAAATACCTCAGAGAGAAGTCGGCATGATTACATTTCATAGTCCATAATCCAGGCATGTCAAGTACTCAGCACAATGCTTGGCCTATAGTTAAGTGCTCAGTAAATGTTAGCTATTGCTATTGTTATTAATAGCAACATGGTACCTTCCAGGGGCTTCAGCTCTATTCTGAGTGGATTAATTCCACTGCCTTTCTGCTGTCTCTCAAGTTCCTCCACTCTGCTCCTTGGACTTGCTCTCAGGTGACTCTCAGTGACTCTCAGGTCCCTCAGCATTAGATCTTTATCTTCTGCAATTGGTACTCTAATCAGAAAGTTGGGTAAATACATCCATTCATCAAGCCTCCAGCTGGCACAAAGAATAAACCATGCTTCCCATTTCCTCATCTACATATTATGTGCTATGGCCAAGAATGCCCTGGATGTGTCCAACTGTCTGGGAGGTAGCCAGACATCCTAGGCCTCAAGTTATACACTGGAGCCAGTTTCTGACAGTTGGGAGGAGTTTCCTTTGTGAAGATTCACTACTCGGAGCTGATTGGCCAAGCCTGGAAGACGGCCTCAGACCACACTCATCCCTGGGAGCCGAGTGCTCATAGACTCTAAGGCAATTAACTTCTCATGAAGCCCAGTGGATACAGGCCTATGGGAATCCTCTCTACAATGAAGAAGATTCCAGGCATCGCTTGGTGCAAACGGCCAGTGAACCTTTAAGGTTAAGTCTTCAATTATCCCATCTTTTTTTTTTTTCCGTCTAATACTTGAGAGTACCAATTCTGGGTTAGAACACTTGCCATGCTTGGAAATCCAAATCCAGTGATAACAGCTACTGCACATTAAGTGTTGCTAACAGTGTCAGACTTTATTTTTTTTGGCCTCCAAAATCACTGCAGATGGTGATTACAACCATGAAATTAAAAGACTCTTACTCCTTGGAAAGAAAGTTATGACCAACCTAGATAGCATATTCAAAAGCATATTCAAAAAGCCAACAAAGGTCCATCTAGTCAAGGCTATGGTTTTTCCAGTGGTCATGTATGGATGTGAGAGTTGGACTGTGAAGAAAGCTGAGAGCCGAAGAATTGATGCTTTTGAACGGTGGAGTTGGAGAAGACTCTTGAGAGTCCCCTGGGCTGCAAGGAGATCCAACCAGTCTATCTTAAAGGAGATTGGTTCTGGGTGTTCATTGGAAGGACTGATGCTGAAGCTGAAACTCCAGTACTTTGGCCACCTCATGTGAAGAGTTGACTCATTGGAAAAGACCTTGATGCTGGGAGGGACTGGGGGCAGGAGGAGAAGGGGGCGACAGAGGATGAGATGGCTGGATGGCATCACCGACTCGATGGACATGAGTTTGGGTAAACTCCGGGAGTTGGTGATGGACAGGGAGTCCTGGTGTGCTGCAATTCATGGGGTTGCAAAGAGTCGGACATGACTGAGTGACTGGACTGAACTGATGTGCCAGAGAGGGCTAGGAGCTTACCTCTATCCACTCATTGTAAAAAGAGGTAGAAATTGAGGCTTGCACAGATTAAGTAGCTTATAAATAGTGTTGCTGGGCTCCCCAGGTGGCACAGTGGTAAAGAATCTGCCTACCAATGCAGGAGACATGGGTTTAAACCCTGGGTGAGGAAGATTCATTGGAAAAAGAATGGGAACCCACTGCAGTATTCTTGCCCGGAAAGTTCCAAGGACAGAGGGGCCTGGCAGGCTACAGTCCGTGGAGTCACAGAGTTGGATATGACTGAGCACAGCAGAGCAGCAAATAGTGTTGGCAGGTCTTCAACTCAGGATGTCAATGTCTTTTCCCCCTACGGTACCAAATTGCCTGCGAATGCAAACCAATCTATGAATTTCCTTATGAGTTTCTATCTAGCGGGACTGTGTCCCATAATTAAATAACTGCCCCGTTGTCATCTGAGCAAGGTGGTAGGAGCATGGAAAATAGAGGACCTCTCTCTTATGTCACAGAACTAGAGCCCGGAGCATCCTCAGAGACTACCTGATTAACTTCCCACTGTCCCTAGATGGAAACTGAGTCACTGTGAGGGATGAACGTTCTACCGGGGCTTCAGAGAGAGCGTAGAGAAGAACTCGGAAAAGAGCAGCTTTCTGAGGCCCACCTACACAACCCCTCACCCCTGATCCTTTCTTTTGCCTGGGCCCCTGCAAAGGGAAGAGTTGGGATTATATACAGTTGCCAGATTTGGCTAAAACCAAAACAGGGTGCCCAGATCCTAAACAATAAATAAATTTTTGTATACGTATATCTCTAGCAAAATCTGGCAACGTGGGTTGGAACAGATCCAACTGGGCAGTCCGGGCTTTAGGAAGAGACAGGTGGAAGGAGAGCGGCAGCCACCCTTTGGCTGATTTCCAGTTGATTACGTGAAATTCAGAGAACTGACCAAAGGGGCCGGAGTGGGAGACAGGGGAGAGGTCTGGGTGACACACGATTGAATCCACAGCTTCCAGCCAGGCAGAAGGCCCGCACTCGCACAAAACCCTCTGGGAAGGCAGGGGAGAAGGGACATGGAGCGACAACAGGGGCATTAAGGAGGTAGCACAGAGGAAGGAGGGGGATCAGCCTGGATGAAGGAGATAGTTTTCAGAAGAAGCAGAGCTCTTCTAAGGTGTGGTGGTCACCAGAAAGATTGGGTCGTGGTGGTGGGAGCATCCTAGGCAGAAGGAACGATTAAAAAATCCCCTCCTGAATTTTTTACTCCCCTTGCTAACTTTCTCAGTATTTGGTAGCTTGTTACGACAGGAAAAAAAAAGAAAAGAAAATGCAGGATTTGGCTTAAGAATCTGCACGCACATCGGCACCACCTCCCAGCTATGTGACCTGGACACGTTTACAGAGCATTTCTGAGTTTTTTTTTTTTCCTCCCCTGGGTAAAATGGGTTTCCTGGAGCAGTTGTTCAAATCAGATAGGAAAACGAGGGTAGAACTTAAAGTGCTGGTATAAATGCCAGCTCTTATTTAGTAAATGCTAAGTGTCTATTGAATGAGTGTTGTTTTCCTGCCTCCTCTCCCCATCAAAACCACATCTGGATCTTAACACAAATCCCATTCGTGAATCAAGCCCTCTGCTGCTTTATCACTCCTTGCTCTTCCAGTGTAGGGGGAGAGTAAGGGCCAGATAGATCCCCTGGGTCTCTGGTTTCCAGTCGTCAGTTTAGGGAGTGGCTTTGGCTCTCAGCACCATACCGGGCACTATTGAATAGTTTCCTGTAGCAGTAAGTTGTAGGAAATGATCCCTTAGTGAATAAAAGTTCTGAGGATGAGGTCAAGCAAGGATTATTGGTGTTAAAAAGTAATTAAGTGAAGAGACAGGGGTGGGAGTTGAGAAGATGCGGAGCCAAACAAGAAGAAGGGAGGAGAAAAGACAGGGAAGGAGGAGCAGGGGCAGGAGAAGAGTTAGGCTGTGCGCGCATCTAGTGACTTTCTGCCTGCAAGCTGGCAACTCTGGGGTCTAAGGCAAATGGTTTAAGCTCCCTGAACCATTTTTCTGATCTGTAAAAAGAATAGAACTGATTTACAGTTGGGCTAAGCTGGTAATTACTGGAAAACACTAGCAATTTTATTATTAATGTCATGCCCTATGGTACACATAGTATGTTCTGATCCGTCATCCTACTTGAATGATACATGACTCAAGTGGGCAAGACAGTGCTTGTTCTCCATGCTTCAGACTGAGACTCAAGAGATCAGTGATTTTCCCATATCAAAGTCTGGTAAATGGCAAAGCTAACTGCTATTAGACCAGCCCCTGTTCTCTGTGACCCTGGTACCCACAGACCACCTTGTGTGGGCCAGGCCTTGTGATCTGTGCTGAATGAGGTCAGCCATACCCGGTTTCAGTGACCTCTACAGGAGCAGTCTGGATGGCGTGATGGAGGCAGAGACCAGCGTGTAGTGTCCTGGAGAGTGACTCAGCAATACCTTCATAGTGTTAAAACAGAAACTGAATCATATTAAAAAATTTAAGTTTATTTGAGCAAAAATTGATTTCAATCAGGTAGCCAGAACTGAAGCAGTTCAAAGCAAGAGAAAAGACTTTTACAGAAAATATGTGGAAACAAAGCAAGTGAATCATGTAATTAGTTATATTACAGCTTGCTGCTGCTGCTAAGTCGCTTCAGTCATGTCCGACTCTGTGCGACCCCATAGACGGCAGCTCACCAGGTTCCCCTGTCCCTGGGATTCTCCAGGCAAGAACACTGGAGTGGGTTGCCATTTCCCTCTCCAATGCATGAAAGTGGAAAGTGAAAGTGAAGTCGCTCAGTCACAACCGACTCTTCGCGACCCCATGGACTGCAGCCTACCAGGCTCCTCCGCCCATGAGATTTTCTAGGCAAGAGTACTGGAGTGGGATGCCATCACCTTCTCCGTATATTACAGCTTACGGGTTGCCTTATCAGGAAAAGATTAGTTGCCCATTTGTGATTGTTTATCTTTGGGTTTTGATTTCTCAAACTCAAGAAATTTTAGGCTTAGGTTTTGGTTTGTTTATGTAAGCTACGAAGGCATTAGAGTTACCTCAGTCTAATGACCTCCTTGTTTAATTAATTTAACTTGTGGGAGATACTTGCATGTGAAAACGGAGTTCCACGGAGCGGTATTTACTGAAGCTGTGTTTTGCAAAAATAAAAAAGAACAACTTAAATATTTCTTCTAGAGCAGAATGGAACATAGACCATACACAAAGCTACAGAGTGAAGTGAAGAAGTGAAGTGAAGTGAAAGTCACTAAGTTGTGTCCAGCTCTTTGCAACCCCATGGCCTAGACAGTCCATGGCATTCTCCAGGTCAGAATACTGGAGTGGGTAGCCTTTTCCTTCTCCAGGGGATTTTCCCAACCCAGGGATCGAACCCAGGTCTCCCACATTGCAGGCAGGTTCTTTACCTGCCGACCCACAAGGGAAACCCAATAATACTCGAGTGAATAGCCTATCCCTTCTCCAGTGGATCTTCCCGACCCAGGAATCGAACTGGGGTCTCCAGCATTGCAGACGGATTTCTTACCAACTGAGCTATGAGGGAAGCCCACAGAGTGAAGTGGTTAATGGCAAAGGCCCTGAGGCCAGACTGCCTGGTTCAAATCCTACATTTTCCACTTGCTTGCAGTGTGACCATGGGCAGTTACTGACCCTCTCCATAAAAGGGCACTAAAAATAGACCATCTACCTCCTAGCTGTGTACTGAGAATTAAAGTGAGTTAAAATATATAAAATAAGTTCAAATAAATATCTTGAATTAATGAACATCACTATATAACTCAAAGGGTATAAGATCATTTTTGTAACCCCCTTTTACAGATAAGCAAATGACAGCCCAGTGAGAGGAAAGTACTTTTGTTTCCCTCAGTAGAGGCTATGAGCTCAATCCATAGATGCTTCTAATACCAAGCTCCTTCACCACGCCCTTCTGTTCACAGACAGCAAAGTCAGATCTTAGGAGTCTAGTTCAAGGTCTTAACAAGGCAAAATGCTTAGGAGGCAATACAAATTCCATTTTTTAAAAAAGAAAGTATCTTCAAACATACAAAATAGCATCAAACACTAACAAATGTAAAGCGGTAGTCGTGGGACATGTCTCTCATCTATGAAATACAAAAGTTAAATTAGGAAAAAAAAGAAGGCTGAAGTGTGATGTTGTTGTCTGACATGTTTGCCTGCTTTTTTTGTTGTTATTAAAATATAAAGTAATCTGAGTTTAGCCTAGATCTAAGCCAGCCTTGTCTCCTCTTTCGTACCCTCCTTTCACGTTCCCATTTGTTTATTGTACTTTCTGAGTCTTCCTCCCAAGCCCAGGGCCTCCGTTTGCATGGCTGGATGTCAAGCAACCTCCTACATTTTCTTCCTGACTGACCTTCAGTCCACCTGCCACACTGATAACAGATACATCTTTGTAAAAGGCCCATTGCTCATTTCTCTTGCTGGGGTCCCTTTCAAGGGCCCTTATGATCTTCAGAATGAGGCCCTTAGCAAGGCAGACAAGATCGTCTGTCATTTGGCGGGCTCCTGCCTTAGAAGACGCTATGACACTCCTCACCTCATCACGATTCCTCCGTTAGCTTTCTCACTCCCAACCCTGGCCCGGGTTCCTCTCTCTGTCTTTCCCCCTTCCCTTCGTCTGCATGGAGAAGGAAATGCCAGTCCGCTCCAGTATTCTCGCCTGGAAAATCCCATGGACAGAAGGGTCTGGTGAGCCTCAGTCCATGGAGTCGCAAAGTGTCGGACAAGACCGAGTGACTAACACTTCATCTGCATAGCTCCTGCTCATCCTTCAAGATTCTCAGCACACCTCCCACCCTAAAGGAGGTCATCCCTTTGACCCTTGACTCTACCCCTCACCCACTCCATGAGCTGCCTGCTCTTCTGGGCTCCCATAGCAGCACCTTGAGTTTGCATCTGCTTTTGAACGTAGCACACCCAACTGTCAGTGACTTGTCCCCATTCCTCTCTCTCTCCCCCTTTCTCCTCACTAACCTAGAGGGACTCCTCGAGGGCAGAGATCATTCCTCTTGATGTCCCTAGTTAGTCTGGAAAGTGCTGCACACAGACACAGTAGACCAGGTACACACTTGAATTTTATTCCATCATCCTGTAATTTGCTTTGTAACTGGGAAAAGCACAGAGGAAGTCTGTCCACTTCTCTATATTTCTGCTTGAACCTATTCAGGCACTGCACACATACTTGCTAGATGTTTTTGAGGTGCTAAGAAACTTGTTTTGTCTGTTCAGTTCAGTTCGGNTGGAAAGTGCTGCACACAGACACAGTAGACCAGGTACACACTTGAATTTTATTCCATCATCCTGTAATTTGCTTTGTAACTGGGAAAAGCACAGAGGAAGTCTGTCCACTTCTCTATATTTCTGCTTGAACCTATTCAGGCACTGCACACATACTTGCTAGATGTTTTTGAGGTGCTAAGAAACTTGTTTTGTCTGTTCAGTTCAGTTCGGTTCAGTCACTCAGTCGTGTCCGACTCTTTGCGACCCCATGAATCGCAGCACTCCAGGCCTCCCTGTCCATCACCAACTCCTGGAGTTCACTCAGACTCACGCCCATTGAGTCAGTGATGCCATCCAGCCATCTCATCCTCTGTCATCCCCTTCTTCTCCTGCCCCCAATCCCTCCCAGCATCACAGTCTTTTCCAATGAGTCAACTCCTCACATGAGGTGGCCAGAGTACTGGAGTTTCAGCTTTAGCATCATTCCTTCCAAAGAAATCCCAAGACTGATCTCCTTCAGAATGGACTGGTTGGATCTCCTTGCAGTCCAAGGGACTCTCAAGAGTCTTCTCCAACACCACAGTTCAAAAGCATCAATTCTTTGATGCTCAGCTTTCTTCACAGTCCAACTCTCACATCCATACATGACCACAGGAAAAACCATAGCCTTGACTAGACGAATCTTAGTTGGCAAAGTAATGTCTCTGCTTTTCAATAAGGTTGGTTTTGTCTGTAAAGGCACTTAAAAACAAAGTCTGGGTTTATGCTTTCCAAATAAGATAGTTAGAAATGTTTCAGATTGCACAATTCCACAGATATAATACTGCTCACTAGTTATAAAAACAATTGAGTACGCCTCATAAAGATGACTTAATTTCACAAATGAGTTGTACTCAAGTAAATATTTACTTCTAAATGCAATTTTATCTCTTAGGGCACTTTCAGTAAACTCATATGATATATAGGCTGTGTAGTTATACCATCATTTAGTGAGATGATAATTTTAAATAGAAAGAAATACATGCTTTCAGTGCATCAAACACTTTTTTAGGACTACTTACATGCCAAGTCTTGAAGTGACCACAATACCCTTGATTTCTTTCTTTTTCACTAACACACATACATACATTCCACAGACAGGTCAAAACAGAGCCATGATCTCATACGATCTCTGCATCTCACTGCTGTAACCCTGGTCGATTACCACGTACATGGATCCTGGCAGTAGGCCTTAACATCTCCTAATTCCACCCTTGTCATCCTCCAATCCTTCATCTGCACAGCAGTTAAGTGAATTCTATAACATCTAAACCACTTAGTGTTAAACTCACTTGTTTAACATCTTCTGATGACTTCCCAAGTTACTTGGGATAAAAGCCAAGCTCCTTACCACTGGCAATAAACCCCACCTGACCCAGTCACTGCCCGCCTGGCCCCATCCCACTTCTGACACAGCTCTCCTATCCCCTTAATCTCTCTATGCACTGGAGGTTCTCTCTGCCTTGATCACTCAAGCCGGCTCAGTTCTCACACCAGGATTTCTGCAATCACTGTTTCTTCTCCCTAGAGCACTCTTTCCCTAGTCCTTTGCATGGCTGACACCTTCTCATCATTCAGGCCTCAGTCAGAATCACTTACTCTCTGTGTCCCTTCCACTCACTCCATCACATAACTCTATTTTACTCTCCTGAGAACACCTACCTCTCACTACTGGAATTTAGCTTGCTGCTTTGCCTGTATTTTGTTTGATCTCCTCCTATCGCCACATCCTTTGAATAAAATACCTCCATGAGAAGGGTCTGCCTTGGCTTGTATCTAAGCCCAGCAGTGTCCCCAGGGCTTAGAATAGGTCCCAGTCCACAGCAGACGTTCAACAAAATGTCCACTCAGGAATAACTTAAGACATGAACCCTGCCTGAAAGAGTACTTGTAAAATTAAATTGAACATGGGACAGTCTGGGATAAGTGCTGTCGTGGGTGAAGAAACGCCAGCACTCCCTCTTGCTCAGTGTTGGCCTCGCCCTTTGATTATAATGACAGCATTCCGAAGAGACCGGCCTCCTCTACTGTCATTTTCCACCATGCAGTGAGTGCGCTGTCCTATGCTCATGACCTTTAAAGTATTAACTCATTAGCACCCATTTAAGGCTTCCCTGGTGGCTCAGTCATAAAGAATCTGCCTGCCAAAGCAGCAGACACAGGAGACTCAGGTTCGATCCCTGGGATGGCAAGATTCCCTGGAGGAGGAAATGGCAACCCATTCCAGTATTCTTGCCTGGGAAATCCCATGGGCAGAGGAGCCTGATGGGCCACAGTCCATGAGGCCCAAAGAGCGAATAAGCAAGGTCTTTTAAGTTCTGATTCTGGCCAAGCTCAGTGGTTTCACTTCTTGCCCTCTTTCCTGCAACCATCATTCAGTCCTCGGAAACCAAACATGTGCCGATGCCAATCACCTTAGCTCTGCCTTTCTTCTGTGTTATTAATACCTTGTTCTCTCTGCCCCCAGTGCCATTCTCTATTTCTTAGCCTGGCTGACTCCTATGCCTTGCTCAAGGCTCAGTCCAGATGACTTCATTTCTGGAAAACCTTTATAGTTTCTCCCCTTCACCTGCTACCACAGGCTGGGCTGGTGCCTCCTCCTTGCTCCTGTAGTTTCCTGTGCTCAGCTCCATCTGAGAACTCATTCCACCTGTTTTTGCCATTTTACATCTCTGCTTTCTGTCATCAGGCCAGGACTGCAAAGGGCAATCTGACTTATCACAGAAGTCTCTGTGGCAAACATAATATACAATAAATGTTTACAGAATAAGCAAATGAACTAAGGAATACATAGTATTCAAGTCCCTGAATAAAATTTCCAGGGACAAGGAAAAATGCACCCTGAGCAGAGCAGGTCAAATTGGGGAGACGTTCAGAAACAAGCAATACAGGTCTGTAGTCACTTATGAGTAACTCCAAACCCCAAAGCATGAGAAACCAACTCTTTTCTTAGCAGGTGGTAAAACTTCATTTGCTCTATTTAGTATCTTAATGTATTCCACGTAGTACGAGTATTCTTATACTTTGCTATAAATATTAGTGCAGCTGAATGAAGGGCACTGCTCTAGGGAGATATTTTGTAATAGAACAGTATAAACTCTATTATCTTTCTTAAATCTAAAAAGGTTCTAAACTCCAAACACAACTGACCTCAAGGGTTTCAGATAAAGGATTATGGCCCAGTGTCTGAACTGTCCTAAAGGATGGATAGGGCTTCCCAGGTGGCTCAGCGGTAAAGAAACCTCCTGCCAATGCAGGAGACGTCGGTTTGATCCCTGAGTTGGGAAGATCCCCTGGAGGAAGAAATGGCAACCCACTCCAGTGTTCTTGCCTGGAGAATTTCATGGACAGAGGAGCCTGGTAAGCTACAGTCCCCTGGGTCTTAAAGAGTTGGACACAACTGAACACAAACAGACACACACAAAGATGGATAAAGTCCCAGTAGACAGGACTGTGCGAGAAGGAACAGAATGTACAAAGGAAACGCAGCAAGTAGGCCAGTAATGGGGATTTGTCTGGCCTCATCTGAGAGAAGAATGCCTAAATTGACAGAAAGATACTAAGGAAGATGTGTGCGTCTGACAGGGTCCTTGAATTCTAGGCTACGGAGACTGAACTTTATTCTACAACTGATAGCAAGTCAGAAAAGGATTTTTAACAGATAAGGGCAGGTAAAGCATCTCTGATATTCTGAAAACAATCTGTCTTTCTAGTTATGGGGCATTTAATCGTTCAGGGCATCGACTGTTTTACCTGAAAATTGCTGCTGCTGCTGCTGCTGCTGCTAAGTCGCTTCAGTCGTGTCCAACTCTGTGCAACCCACTGACGGCAGCCCACCAGGCTCCCCTGTCCCTGGGATTCTCCAGGCAAGAACACTGGAGTGGGTTGCCATTTCCTTCTCCAATGCGTGAAAGTGAAAAGTAAGTTGCTCAGTCGTGTCCCACTCCCAGCGACCCCAGGGACTGCAGCCCACCAGGCTCCTCCATCCATGGGATTTTCTAGGCAAGAGGACTGGAGTGGGGTGTCATTGCTGAGGATAATTTAAACTGAAAATCAAAGGAAGAATGCATGTGAAAATGTTTTCAAAGCTGTAAAGTTCTTTTAAAATATAAAGTATAATTACTATTAACTGACAGTGAAAACTGAAGGATGGTTTGGCAGGATTAAGGGATTCAGTGCGAAGTTTGTGGGATATCTAGGAAGCAATATCTAATAACCAGCCACAGGAGTTGGGCCTAAAAGCAGCTGTGGAATTTGTCATAAAGATGCCCTTCATAAATCTTAAGAGGGGGTGAAGTGTTCCCCATTTCACTCATCTGAACTGAGACACTGTATTTACAAATTTAAGTTGCTTTCAAGAAAGGGGTAAGGAAGTAAATGTACAGTCTTTGAGATGATGTGTCATTAAGAAGCTGGAATAGTGAAATCGTCAATCCCTTCATGCAGGGGGCCTTGTTGCTAAGTCATTTGCATTTTATTGAAAGAATATATTATGGGAAGTCACTGTAATAGACATTTTGGGATTTGTGTCTGGATTTTTTTTTTTCCCTGCAAAATGAGAGGACTGAGAGTTTGTTTTGCTTCTGAACTTTTCTTCCAAATTCTTTTTTTTTTTTTCTTCCAAACTACATCTCTGAGAATACAGTGAAATTTAATAGACTATAATAACTGGAAGGACCATTATTTTCAAACCTCAGTCCTTCTGTAGATTGAGACTAAAGTCCAGATATGGGAAGTTAGCTGCCCATTAATGCACCATTAGTCAGTATAAGAACATAGTCTTAAGGCCAGCTAAAGCTTTCTCCATTTTCAACAGTGACAGAATCTACAACAAGGCTGGAGACAATGGCATGAGCCTGGACAGAGCCAAGTGGATTATGTCAATCATCATCTTTCTTCCCCATACCCGTGAGAGGGTGCTCAAATATAACAGATTACCCTGAGGTGGTCACCAAGCCATTTAGAATACATTTAGCCAGAATATTCTGGAGAAATACAGTGAAGGCTGGGAGAGGTGGTCAAAGGAAGACAGAAATGGGCTATTGAAGGATGGTTCAAAAACTGAAAGTCTGGCTTTGGTTTTCTCTTTGGAAGTTTTTCTCTTAATGCATATGACCATTTTGGAAGAAAGTGAATAGAAGTATATCTGTGTGTCTCTTTTCCGCATAATGCAGGGCAGCTTGAATACACTCTCCAGGTTATACAAGAGACTGTGTGGAAACCAAGCTTTTATGAGCACCATGCTTTCAACAGATAGGGCACCTAGAACCAGCCTTTTCTGCAAGTCTATTTGTTTCCACATATCATATACATGATACCTGCCCCCACACTTTATACACATGTGTATTTTCACGTTGTTCGTTCCACTGGCATGCATTTACTGAAGCTTCCTGGGTACTGAGAGTACAACCATGAGTAAGTCACAGAAGAATGTTTACTATGTTCTATTTCCATTTTGAGAAATCTTGGAAGATGCTTGTCTTGTTTCATTTTGTTTTCCCTCCCCTTGATGGGATAATAGAATTGAACTTCTAGCTACCTAATGTTCTTTGTTTCTCCGCTAGAATTATTCTTTGGGGCATTAAACAATTCGGTTCCTCATTTTGCCCAGGGGTGGTTTAGTTTTACCATCTTTTTTCCAAATTGCTGTACTTTCACAGAAGCCATGGGTGAAGTGGATAAGGGGCTAGAAGTGTAGTTTCTTGACTGCAAGGAAATACACTGAGGTGTGTTTAATGGCGGATTTGAGCAGCAGGCATGTGGCGAGTTATTTTTCCTCCTAACTGCTATTCTTTTCCTAAAACATTTTTAAATGGAAAATACGGAGCATGCACATATACAAAGAGACTTAAACCTGTAGGCAAACAGTTTGGGGAATGTTGTTGGAGATCTGTTTACCACTCCCTACTCAAGAGACAGTCACCACCGTCCTAGAAGCTGCTCTTCCTAATTTCAGGATGCTGGCCCCTCCCAACCATGAAGGTTCTACTCTCTAAACTTTTATGGTAATGCATTTGTTTATACTCATTGTTCAACCATTTTTCTCTACCTCCTGTAACAATACACTCTTTGTCTGCTTTAAAACTTTGTATAAATTGACTCAAGCTGGATGTATTCTTTGAGTCTGACATCTTTTGCACAAGTTATGTTTTTAAGATTCATTGGTGGTGTTGCATGTATCTGTAATTGATTTGTTTTTACTGCTCTATAATATCTCATTATATAAATTTTCTATGACATATTGATCCATTCTGCAGTTGATGACTGTTTACATTGTTTCCAATTTGGGGCTATTTGGACCAAGAATAAGATAAATATCTGTGTTGTAGCTCCCTGGTACATATGTGCACACGTTTCTTTATGGTATACACTTAGAACAGATTGCTGGACAAACGGCTGTGCATATCTTTAACTTTGATAGTTATGGAAAATGTTTTACTATAACAAATGCAGTATTCTTTAATAATAAAAAGCATTTTAGTTTAATGAGGAGAAATGTACTAAAACGTTTTAACAGACAGATGACCCAAGCTTAATTTGGAGATGTATCCCCAAAAGAAAAGAATCTGTGAAGTCACTGTGCCTATTTCACCATGAAGCCACTGGATTTCCTTTATTGTGATGATTCCTTTTAGTCCCTTATTCCAGGGGTTTAAGAATGGAAATGGGGGGGGCATGAAATAGGAGATGTATCTATGTTTGTTACTTAACGGAGAACATGTATTTTCCAGACAGGACGGTTTTCTGTAATTTAGTAGAAAATAGCATTAGCCTTTCAGGACTCATTCTACACCGAAGGTTCTGGAAGAACAATAATAAAGACATTGAAAAACATGACAGGTGGGAAAGAGTTGGGGAAAATGAGATGAAGCTATGTGTTGTGGAGAAGAGATAACTTAGGAAAATTAAAAAAAAAATCCTAGCACTCCAGGCTCAGAAAGGTCTCAGCAAGGAAAAGCAAACTGATGTACACGGTAAGACTTTGAAAGAAATACATGCATTTATTTAACAAACATTATATATACACCACTAAATATGTGCAAGGCATTCTTCTAAACACCTGATTGGGGTCACTTAGGCAGATGTCAAATGACTTTTCCAGCAGGCTGGATAGATTGCCTTATCAGATGAGAAGCTTTGTCTCTGGAGGTATAAGGGCTCAGAGACTGCTAGTTGAGCTGTGCAAAGCAATTCACACACAAGGCACAAGATCTCTTCTGCTCTTACTACTTTTGTGACAATGTGCAAATACTTAACAGCTCTGGGTCTCATTTTTGTTATCTATAAAAGGGGAAAGGATGATCAATAATAGTACCTTCCTCTTAGGGTTCTTGTGAGAACTCTGCATGTGTGTGTGTGTGTGTGTAATACTTAGTACGATGCTTGACACAAAATACATACTCAATATATTAGCTGTTCTGGTTGTTTTTGTTATTATACAAGATGATCTCAAAGATAACTTTTGATGTTTGCATTCCGCATTTCCTCTGAAGTACTGAGTATAGCACAGATTTCTTTGACAAAGACTGTGATGTACACTGGGATGCTCCTCTTATGAGCTGCATAAGCTTAGGCAAGTTACAACCCTTCCTGAGCCTGTTCCCTCATCTGTAGAAGAAGAATAGTTATAACCCTGTAAAATGGTGGCTGGAGTGACCAACGCAGTAAGTGATGTAAAAAGTGTAGCATGAGGCCTGCAAGCCGACTGGTCTGAGTGCTCTCCCTGCTTCTAGGCAAGCTACTTAATTTCAACGAAATTCCATTTTATATAGGTGAAATCAGGATAACAATATCTGCCACAGTTTAACACAGTAAAGCCCTTGGCGTGGGCATGATCTGCAGTGAGGCCTCACAGCCTTTCTTGGCTTCTGTTGGCTTTTCTGTGAAATGGAGCAAGCAACGGCAGTCTTCTCTGACTCATAAGCTTGTTGTGAGGATTGAAAAAGATCATGGACATAAACTCACTTTTTAAAATATAAAATTTTAAGTTAGTGAGAATCTAAATTAGTAGGCAGGGACTTCCATGGTGGCTCGGTGGTAAAGAATTCGCCTAGCAATGGGCAATGGAACCCCACTCCAGTACTCGTGTTGGAAAATCCCGTGGATGGAGGAGCCTGGTCAGCTGTAGTCCATAGGATTGCGAAGAATCGGACACAACTGAGCGACTTCATTTTCACTTTTCACTTTCATGCACTGGAGAAGGAAATTGAAACCCACTCCAGTGTTCTTGCCGGGAGAATCCCAGCGATGGGGGAGCCTGTGGGCTGCCGTCTATGGGGTCGCACAGAGTCAGACACGACTGAAGCGACTTAGCAGCAGCAGCAGCAGCAGCAGCAGCAGCAGTAAAGCAGCAGACATAGGTTTGATCCCTGGTCTGGGAGGATCCCATATGCCATGGAGCCACTAAGCCCATGCATCACAACGATTGACCCTGTGCTTTAGAGCCCAGGAACCACAACTACTGAGCTCACGTGAAGCAACTACTGAAGCCCATGCACCCTAGAGCCTTGCTTTGCAGCAAGAGAAGCCACTGCAATGAGAGGCCCTGCACACCACAGCTAGTGGTTAGTGCTCGCTCATCACAAATAAAGAAAAGCCTGTGCAACAGTGAAGACCCAGCACAGCCAAAAATAAATACATAATTAATTTTCAAAACTATTAGGTAGGGATTTATATTGCCTAGTTTTAGTTTATGAAAATGAGTATTAACAAATGCTCTTTTACCATTCAAGATCCTCCTAAACAGTGCGTTCACCTACTCATCTAGCAGTTATTCAATGAGTATATTACATCAGAGCATTTTCCTAATAGAATTCCTTCTTAAAATTATTTTGACCTTGTCTAAAGGATGATTTTTTGGCAATAACTGGAAAAAGATGTATACAAAAATAAATAAGGGAAGAAGTTGGGATTGTGTAAATATAAGGACAAAAAAATAAAATGACTCCAGAGGAAAGATTATTCTATCAGAACTAATATAGAATTCTATACTCTGATTAATACAGGCTATCTGTTTTATTCACAGGAGACACTGCAAAGAGAAAAGCGATTTCTTATTGTTGTTCAAAGTGTCATCCATCGATCCTAAATTGAAATAATCAGGGGTGCTTGCTTCCTTTTCCCGTCTCCTGACCACCTGAATTTCCACACCTGCTCATTGTGTCTCTGAACATTTTACAAAAGCCCTAATACCTATGGAAGGCTGTCCTTCTATCTGAAATTAAGGATATGGGGAATTGTATCCACAGAAACTCCTGGCAAACCTCTTTCGGAAAATAATTTGGCAAAAGTGGTAAAAAAATAAATGGTTAACTATATTCAAAATTCTTAAATTTCTTCTTAAGAAAGTGATTCAATCAAAACTAAAACAAAGGCCAAGGCATAAAGATGGTCACTGCAATTCTATCTACAGTTAAATTGAAAACAACCCACTTGTGCAAAAAAAAAAGGGGGAAATAGCTAGTTACAGTATAGAATATCTTTTCTATTTGCTTTCTCTGGAGACATAAAAAATGATAATCATGACTTTGCCAAATTGGCTCAATTTCCTTCATGAAACTTGGAGGGTTGAACTCAAAATGATTGCATTGATGTACAGTATATAAACTGAAGATTAGAAAATAAAAATCAAAATATGTTTAATTACGTATAAGTTAGGGATAATTTTGTTTCACATTTTTAAAATTGTCTTTCGTTTTGGTTTGGCTTGGCTCTGTGTGTGTGTGTGTGTGTGTGTATGTGTGTGTGTGTGTGGTGTGTGTGTGTATGTGTTCTTTTTCATCCCAAATGGGGCAAGTTTATTATCTCCATCATCATTTATTATTGGAATACTAAGAATCAAGCTTTAACTATTTCCAATTCTCTCCTTCTGGACAAGGTTAAGGTGGGAATACGCAGTGAGGGGAACAGATAGACCTTACAATATCACTGAGAGAATTGAGGAAGACCTCCAAAATATAAATTCTCTTCAAGGAGAGTCACAACCATCCACCTCTCTTGGATTTTTTTAAAGCATGCTTTTCTTGGCAGTTGCATTTATCAGCATATGTAAAAATATTATCCAGGGTGCATTCTGTATTTTCAGAAATGTGACATGATAACATCCCATGCAGAAAGGGAGGTGGTAGTGAGCATCCATCAGTTTTCACTCATGGGACTCCCTCAGGCAAGACCTTCTATGTCAAGTCCACATTCTTCCCCTCTACCAGCAAAACTGGAAGACATAAGGAGGGAGAGCGTCTCAATCTCTTGTCATCATTGCCTTCCTAACCTCATGCAGGCCAAAATGACAGGAGGGGAAATGTTGCTGTTATTGCCTTTTTAAAGGAAATAATGTCAAAGATAAACACTGTTTACAGATTTAACCCAAATGTTAGTCATAAAATCATCTTCCAACGCTTGGATATGTAATGAGGCATCTAACGCCAAGTTAGTACTGTCAACAGAAACCCCATCCAACTTTCTAAACTGTCTGCATCTGAATAAGGGGCAGCTCTCAGGATACCATGAAGGATAGTCTCATAAAACAAGTCAAAGGGCATATAAGCCTAGACCTTATGCTGCTAGACGCTGATCCATTTTCCTCCCAGTACAAGAGAGCATGAAGTTCTTTATGCCTTACCTGTAAGAATTTCTTCCTGTTCTAGCAGTTGAGAAATCAACTAATTCTAGACCTGTGTGGGTCGTGGATTGCTCCATCTACTCTGTTCTGGTGACTTTTCCCCCAGCATCAGACCATTTCTCACAGGCATGAATAGATCAATACTTGACTGAGGATTCAAAGGGAACCCTCCATAGACATTCAGAGTTCTCTCTGCATGCAGTTTTTCCTCTTAGATTTTCTGTTCTTAAAATTCTAGTTCTCTCAGCCTCCCTAAATTCTGAAGTCTTCCTCTTAAACTGAAACAGTCCAGTGGGCTCTGATTAGGATCCTTCCCCCTATCCTATGACCTCAACTCCCTCCCAGAAATGTTCTGGAACTTACTGTCCTTCTCTCAGGAATCACTGTTCTAGGCTGCCTATTAGTCACTGTTCAACATCTTAAAACTATTCTTTCATATATATTTTGTTTAATTTTCTAAGGATTTAGGGCTGGAAAGTAATCAGAGTTCCTGTTTTTCTTTCACAGGCAGAAGCATACATTTCTAATACATTTAATGTATACATTTTTGATCCTATTAGTTCTTTTTTTTTGATCCTATTAATTCTTATAAAATGTTTACTGTCCTTTAATGTTACTTATTTTAAATGATGTTAATGTTTCTATTTTAAATTCAGAAACATTTTAAGACCAATTTACTCTGCTGCTGCTGCTGCTAAGTTGCTTCAGTCATGTCCAACTCTGTGTGATCCTATAGATGGCAGCTCCCCAGACTCCCTCGTCCCTGGGATTCTCCAGGCAAGAACACTGGAGTGGGTTGCCATTTCCTTCTCCAATCCATGAAAGTGAAAACTGAAAGTGAAGTTGCTCAATCATGTCTGACTCTTAGCAACCCCATGGACTGCAGCCCACCAGGCTCCTCCGTCCATGGAATTTTCCAGGCAAGAGTACTGGAGTGGGGTGCCATTGCCTTCTCCAATTTTAAATTCAGAAACATGTTTTAAGACCAATTTACTCTGCTACTGAACATCTAAACCATAACTTTGGAGCGCTGCATAATACTCCATGATGTGTATTCATCGCTATTTGCCTATATTCTTCCTCAGTGATATAGACCCTGGTAGCCTTCAATTTGATGCCACTGCACCTAATGAGCCAACTGTCATCCTTTTACACGTGTCATTGTCTTTGGGAGATATACTAAAAGGAGAAACTCCTGGGTCATACATCATTTAAACGAGTAGTGCCAGATTGCACTCTAGTCTGGCTGCCAATACATTTCTTCATGAGATAGCCTGAAATCCAAAGTTTCTGCTCCAGTTGGTATTATCCAGTTTTTAATTTTTGCCAGTATCTCACTCAGCTCAGGCTACCATAACAAAATGGCACAGACTGTGTGGCTTAAACAACAGAAATACATTTTCAAGCTGTCCTGGAGACTAGACATCTAAGATCAAGGTGTTAGCATGATCCATTTCTGATGAGAGCCTTCTTCCTGGCTTGTAGACAGCCACCTTCATTCCATGCCATCACATGGTTGGGGGGAGAGAGAGAGCTAGCAAGCTCTCTGTTATCTGTTCCTGTTAGGGCACTAATTCCATCATAAGGGCCCTACCCTCATGACCTCATCCAAAACTATCTCTTGAAGGCCTATCTCCGAATATTAACAAAATGGGAGTTAGGCATATGAATCTGGAGGGGTGAGGGATACCGTTTAGCCCATAGCAGTCAGTTTCACAGTGGCTTCTGCAATGACTCAGTGGCATCTGCTTACAATGCAGGAGACACAGATGTGGTTCAATCCCTGGGTCAGAAAAATTCCCTGGAGGAAGAGACAGCAACCCACTCCAGTATTCTTGCCTGGAGAATTCCATGGACGAGGAGCCTGGTGAGCTCTAGTCCATGGGGTCGCAAAGAGTCAGACACAACTGAACAACTAAGCATGGGCATAGTGTTTCATAGGATGATATCTCAGTTGTTATTTGCCTGCTGTTTAACCTTATTGTGAAAGACCTAGCCAATGGAAGAAATAGGACAAACTAAAGATCTGAGACTTTTAAATTTTGAGAAGCAAAGAAAATTATTCTTATTGTCTACCTAAAACCCTTACTCCAAATCAACTGATAGACTCTAGCAAGAAAAAAAAAGAAAATGACTAAGTTATTTATTTATGTGTTTGTATGGCTCTGCTGAGTCTCTGTTGCCGTGTTATGGCTTTCTCTAGTTGTGGAGAACAGGGGCCATTCTTCATTGTAGTGCCCAGGCTTCTCAATACAGTGGCTTCTCTTGTTGTAGAGCACAGGTTCTACAGCATGGGCTCAGTAGCTGTGTCACAAGAACTTAGTTGCTCCCCAGCATGTGGGATTTTCCCTGACCAGGGATCAAACTCATGTCCCCTGCCTTGGCAGATGGATTCCCAACCACTAGACTACCAGAGAAGCCCAGGACTGAGTTTTAATTAAACGAACCATAACTTTCTTGCCGACAAAGGTCCATACAATCAAAATTATGTTTTTTTCAGTTGTCTTGATGAATGTGAGAGTTGGACCATAAACTCTGGTCCAGTTCTTTGGCTGAGTGCCAAAGAATTGATGCTTTTGAACTGTGGATTTAGAGAAGACTCTTGAGAGTCCCTTGGACTGCAAAGAGATCCAACCAGTCTACCCTAAAGGAAATCAGTCCTGAATATTCATTGGAAGGATTGATGCTGAAGCTGAAGCTCCAATACTTTGGCCACATGATGCAAAGAACTGACTCATTGGAAAAGACCCTGATGCTGGGAAAGATTGAAGGCAGGAGGACAAGGGGATGACAGAAGACTAGATGGTTGGATGACATCACTGACTAGATGGACATGAGTTTGAGCAAACTCCTAGAGATGGTGATGGACAGGGAAGCCTGGTGTGTTGCATTCCATGGGGTTACAAAGGGGTGGACATGACTGAGCAGCTGAACTGACTGAACTGATAGCTTTCTTGAATGCAACTATATTTACATACACATATATAGCTCATAAATATATACCTATTATGTCAATACTATGTATTCATACAGAATACATGTACATGCATATTATATACACACATATTCCAAATCCTGAAAGATGATGCTGTGAAAGTGCTGCACTCAATATGCCAGCAAATTTGGAAAACTCAGCAGTGGCCACAGGATTGGAAAAGGTCAGTTTTCATTCCAATCCCAAAGAAAGGCAATGCCAAAGAATGCTCAAACTACCGCACAACTGCACTCATCTNTCCGGGAGTTGGTGATGGACAAGGAGGCCTGGAGTGCTGCGATTCATGGGGTTGCAAAGAGTCGGTCACAACTGAGCGACTGAACTGAACTGAACTGATATAATGCATAATAGGAAATAATTCAATTAATAGTGCAAAAAATAAAATACTTAGAAATAATAATAAATGTGCAGTTGCTGTTCAGTCAGTCATGTCTGACTCTATTTGTCCCTATGGACCGCCAGTCTTCACTGTCCTTCACCATCTCCCAGAGTGTTCTCAAACTCATGTCTATTGAGTCACTGATGCCATCCAACCATCCCATCTGTTGCCTACTGCTTGCTCCTTGGGCCTTCAATCTTTCCCAGCATCAGGATCTTTTCTAATAATGACTCGGCTCTTCACATCCGGTGGCCAAAGTATTAGATCTTCAGTTTCAGCATCAGTCCTTGCAAAGAATGTTCAAGGTTGATTTCCTTTAGGATTGACAGGTTTGATCTCCTTGCTTCCAAGGGACTCTTAAGAATCTTCTCCAGCATCATAGTTCAAAAGCATTAATTCTTTGGTGCTCAGCCTTCTTTATGATCGAACCCTCACATCTATACATAACTACTGGAAAACCAGAGCTTTGACTATATGGACCTTTTTTGGCAAAGTGGCATCTCTGCTTTTTAATATGCTGTCTATGTTTGTCATACCTTTTCTTCCAAGGAGCAAGTATGTTTTAATTTCATGGCTGCAGTCACCGTCCTCAGTGATTTTGGAGCCCAAGAAAATATGCAATACTTAAAAGTAACACTTTAGTAAGAATAATAAAAGAATGTTGGGTTAAATAAAGAGAACTCTTGCTTTTGGATGGGAAGATGCAATACTGGAAATATGTCAATCCTTCCCAAAGTAATATAAAGATCTAATAACTTGCCAATTAAAATTGAAAGATTTTACTGTAATTTGACACATTTATTTTAAAATTTAGAAATCTTGCCAAAATGCATTAAAAACTTAAAAATAGCAAAGAGGAACTTTCGCTGATGCTAAGTATGTCAGAAAAAAAAAGAGTGACAACAATTAAAACAATGTAGCATTAATACCACTTAGGTGAATCGGAGAGAATAACAGGTAAGAAACTGATTAAAAACTCTATAATAAAAGTAAGGAAAAGATGCATTATTTGACAAATTGAGCTTTAGTAATTGATTCACAATTTAGGGGGAAATTAGTCTTATCTAATACCATATGGCAAATCAATTCCAGACAGATTATATCTTTAAACATTTAAAAAATACAAATAACAAAGTACCAGAAAAAAGATATGGGCAAACAATCATACAAATGGGGCTTTCAAAGCATAATACCAAAAGCACAAATTATTCTGGCAAAGACTAATATATCTAACTACATAAACTTGGCAAACATTTGAACACAAAGCTCTAAATGAATCTGATGCAGCATAAAGTCTTCTCTACTCTTCCTCCTCCGTCTTGAGAGCTCCTAGTCTTCAAGACAAAGCTCAAGCTCCTCAGAAGTGCATTCAAGTCCTTTTACAATGTGACATTAGCCAACACTCTCACCCTCTTATCCCGCTGGGTCATAGCATTCACCCTGGGTTATGACATATCATTTACTCCCTGAGTCTACTGATCCATTTTCTGCTCCCCATCTCTTATCCTTCCTTGGTAAACCCCTACTCCTACTTGTGCACTGAATTCAAAAATCTCTCTCTTTGTTAAGTCTCATCCAATCCTCACTCCCCTCCCCTCCCCCAGGCTTGCCCTTGGGGTTCCCTCTTTTATTACAGTTGTAAGGTGTTTACATTCCAGTTTCTTTACTAGGCTGAGATCATGCTTTGTCTCTAAATTCTCGTCCAGTTGCACAGTAGACAAAAGCCAGCATGCCTTGCCTGGTGGTGGTGCTCTCGAGTGCTCATGCTATCTTCTGACTGTGGATTTAGGTAGAAGTTTTTAGACAGATGAAAAGCCCAGGCTCAGAGATGTGGTGATCTGTTAATATAACATGGAGGGCCAGATGATCAGTTTTGCACATATAACCCAGGACATTTTCTAAGAGCACAGTTTTGCTTTGTTTTTAAATATCTCATTTGTCATAGAAGGGAGCTGGATGTTGGCTAGCAAGAAGTGAAACGTAGCAGAGGAACTGGAAGGAAAACGTCTTTGAGTATAGCCCTGAACGGGTCACAGCAGGCTTTGTTGGTGATGTGGAGTCCTGAAGCATTTAGTTATGGATCATATGTTTCTGGGCAAGAGAACTAAGTCCTATTGCCCTAAGGCACCCACTGTCCATAGTGACTGAACTTCTCCCCGTTCACCTAGGATGCACTAGCTGCATCCTTGGGAGAATTCGGATAATGGCCATTCTAATCATTTTCTGTATTCCTTGGTTCAGATGGGAAATCCCAATCAAGAAAGACTGCCTAGAAGGATGAGTTGATAACAGGGAACAGAGGTAATGCAGTCAAGAAAGCTAGTTCCAAATGAGATAGTTTCTATTTGTTAAGTGAGCATTTTCTATGAACTAAAAGGAATCTCAGTGATTAAGCAACTAGCTGATTCCCAAGGAAGCATTGTAATAACTAGGAAAATTTCACACACATCATTTTTTATTTCCATCCTCCAATCCTTCGGAGTCCTACACATGCTCATATCTACACACTTATTTCTGCACAGAACCAGGTATTGAGAGACAACCATGATTTTTTCTTTCTTGTTCAGGAAGGAATAAAAAATGGGGGACAAAAGTTTATTTGTTTATCATGGTAGTCATAGCCTATTGGTGAGCAGTTACTTTGTCAGCAGGGAAGGGGAGGGATTGGACTTTACAAATGGAAACCATAAAAAGCAAGACCACTTGATAAACTAGAGAGGCTGTATCCTGTACAAGGGTACTCAGCCAAGGGAGTAAGAGGACAGTGAAATCCAGTCCATGTTCTTCTTACAAAGCCATATGCCTTGACTTGGGGTTATATATGTCCAGAGAAAGGGGGAAGGGGGTGCTTTTTTCTTTGGACAAAGGTGCCATCTGCTAACTTATCCTTGATGGGGTGTAGTCTACTCAGTAAGGGTTGGTCTACTCAGAGGGGATAGAATAAGAAAGAGCCATCTTTTTTCTTTTTAATTTTGCAAAAATGGGTCATAGCCCCAACAAAAGGCATAAGTCAGGATAAAAGAGAGTGAAAGCTGGACAGAGGCAGAGGGACAGAAACTCCTAAGAATCGACTTCATACATCTCTTCCTAACTCCATGTTCAGTGACCAGGTTAGTAGCTGATGTTGACGGGTAGAACTTTTTCACCACAGATACAGGCAAATGCTACAGATCAGGACTTGGCTCCTACCCCTTGAGAGCCCATTGTTAAGTATTACCTCTACTGGATTTGTGCAAGTTTTTAGAGGAAGATGAGAGCTGAAACTTATCTATAACCTTTAGTGTGATCCTTGATACTCACGCAACCTTGTGAGAGATATTGTTATTGTTACCCAAATTTGAGGGTAAACCGCTGAGTCTTAAAGATGTTAAATTATTTGTTCCAGCTAGAAAGAGGCAAAATTTGAACTCAAACCCAGCTCTGTCAGGATGACTCTAAAGCCCATGATCTTTCCACCACACTATGTGCTTTTGATAAAATCCAGTCTGTGATTTTTAGATGCTTCACCAACAGCACTTGCTTATCACATTAATTCTCTTTAGCATGTGTATTTCCTTCAGTGACATTCAAGCATTTGAAAGGCCACTGCAGCACTTCCAGTACAATCACCAGGCTTGCTCCCATGGCTCCAAAGAGAGCCTCCCCACTAAGATTCTTTTTCAAAGAAACCATCCCAGAGTCGAGCATGTTGGAATTCAGTAACCACTCAGCATTTCTGACATTGAGAAGATATATTACTGTACTCCAGTGACTGCAATGTTTAGACAGTTTTGGGAGAGTATTGTATCAATTATATTATCCCTCTGGGAACCCTATTAACATTAAAATGCCTTATGAGACTAGCTAGAGACTCAAGCAAAGAAAATCTCTCTTAGGCGTCCTCATATTTTATAGTTGTTAAAAGAAAAAAATTCACCTTATCTCTCCCTTTGCACACCGGGATAGATGGCTCTTCTTGAACTATTTTAAGCAAGTTATCTTAGAAAAGGAGGACCTGTCTGAGAACAAATGACCTCAAACCAAAAGCCAGCTTGTGTGGGAGATGATGAGGAGATAGCATGAATTAGAATCACACATATCTCAGTTCAAATTCTGGCTTGACTACTTACAATATCAACAAAACAATAACAATCAGTATAATTTACTGAGCAACTATTCTGGGCAGGGACCTTATATAGCCTATTTCATTTAATTCTTGTATCAACAGTGAATATTATGCTTATTCTAAACATGGGGAAACCAAGGCTAAATGGCTAAGTAAACTTTGCCAACTCAGACAGGTAGTGTGGTAGGCAACTTACGAAATGACTCTCAGTGACCCATGCCTACTAGTACACACATCCTTATGTAATTCTGCCCCTTATGTATGGATCAGATCTAGTGATTTTCCACTAGTAAATAAAATACAGCATGGACTGTCACTTCCACAATTAAATTGTAAGAGACTTGCTTTCATCTTGCTCATTCCCTCACTTTCACTTTTTCATTTTGGTGGAGCCAGTTGCCATGTTGTAAGCTGCAGTATGGAGAGACTTTCATGATAAGGAACTGAGGGTCCCTTCCGGCCAAGAGCCAGATCCACAGTCCCACACTCCATAAAGAACTAAATCCTGCCAACAACCACTGTGTGAAGCTGGAAGTGGATCTCACCCCAGTTGAACCTCAAGATTGCTACTGTATGGCAATACCTCGGTTGTAACCTTGTGACACCCTCTGAGCCAGAAGACCCAGCTAAACCCAGCCCAGATTCCTGACCCATAGAAACTGTGAGCTGATAAATGTGTTATTTCAAGCTATTAAGCTTTGAGGGAACTTGTTACATGCAATAGATAACTAACACAGGTGACCAGAAACAGAGATGAGGGCAGGAGATCACTCCAAAGAACAAGTGTCTTCTTCTTGGTTCACTGATTCCTTAAAAGCCACATGACCCTGGGCAAATCACCTAGACTCTCTGGAATTTTTCAGTATATGAATAAAATAAAGATGATGTCAACATCACATGTATAGAGATAATATATGCGACGTCTTTGACTTATCTGTCAGTTAAAATATGAAAAAAGAGAAACGAGTGAAAGGTTACCATAGGAGAATGTCTTACCAAGGCCAGGCAGTATGTGATCGTGGGGAACTGGAATAATAAAGTACTCACAATATAGAGTTTACATGCTGGCATCAAGGGAATTAGACTCTTGAGAGTCCCTTGGACTGCATGGCGTTCAAACCAATCAATCCTAAAGGAAGTCAACCCTGAACATTCATTGGAAGGAATGATGCTGAAGCTGAAACTCCAATACTCTGGCCACCCGATGCGAAGAGCTGACTCACTGGAAAAGACCTCAAAGTTGGGAAAGATTGAGGGCAGGAGGAGAAAAGGGGAAACAGAGGATGAGATGGTTGGATGGCATCACCGACTCAATGGACATGAGCTTGAGCAAACTCTGGGAGACAGTGAGGATAGGGAAGCCTGGCTTGCTGCAGTCCATGGGGTCACAAAGAGTCAGACACGACTGAACAACAATCAAGGAAAGCACAAATGTGGGAAGCACAATAATTACATAACCTGGGTGCAGGGGTTTCCCATCTATGATATGCTGTTCATGGGTGCAATGAGAATACTGTACACACACACCCCCCGCCCACCGCCAGGAATGTTCAGAGGTTGAAATGAGATCACGTGTGTGGCATAACTGGCATAAGACTTAGCAAATAACAGACACTCAAATAATAGACACTCAATAGATTCNTGCAGGGGTTTCCCATCTATGATATGCTGTTCATGGGTGCAATGAGAATACTGTACACACACACCCCCCGCCCACCGCCAGGAATGTTCAGAGGTTGAAATGAGATCACGTGTGTGGCATAACTGGCATAAGACTTAGCAAATAACAGACACTCAAATAATAGACACTCAATAGATTCTGGAGAAAGAAATGGCAACCCACTCCAGTGTTCTTGCCTGAAGAATCCCAGGGATGGGGGAGCCTGGTGGGCTTCCGTCTATGGGGTCGCACAGAGTCGGACACGACTGAAGCGATTAGTGCAGCAGCAGCAGCAGAAATAGATTCTAGCCATTTTTATATTATTTTTTTAGTTAGTATTAAATAGTTTTACTAACAAAGATGACATTTTAGGGATTTGGCACAGGTGAAAAGGAAGTTTCTAGACTAAGGCCTTTTTGGCAACTACCATCATGTTTTGCAGTTCCTTTCCACTCCTTGAAAGTATCAGGTAAATTCAAATATACACACTCCATTTCAACCTCTTTTCCCTTCTCTAATTATCAGATCTCACAGAAGGGCTTCTCCACTAATAGTTACTCCCTAAAAGAGCAACAGAACAGAGAAAGGCTCCATCTAGATTAAGTGCTCGATCTCTTCCTCAGGGAATCTTCTGAGAGATCAATCGTCAGACATCTGGGCTATTGCAAATATCTATAGCCACTTCCGATGCCTCCATATATATGGAACATAGTAGGCTCTCACAGTGACCCACTTAATACCTTGGATTGTAATACCAGAAACCATATCCCTTCAGGCCCCCAGTGTCTAGCAGAGGTCCCAGCTTAGGGTAGGTACTCAATGAACATTTGCTGAATTTATGAATGAACTGAACAGAGTGGCTTTTGACTCTTCCTGGACAATCGTCGTTTGATTTTCTAAAATTTACCGTGCTCATGAAAAATCTTCGTGTATAGAATTTGTTGATGTATTAGATGTGTGCAGCAATTTCACTTCCTTTCCCCAACCCCCATGGTCTGCTCTTAACATCCTGACAAATCTATTGGTTGAAAAACAGAAAAATTCCCCTCTCAAATATAGTGTCAGTATCCACTCAGTTTCCTATGAAGTGAAATAAAAGAAAACAAAAAACCTAACTGCAGTAACAGTAAGTATGTATATTTTGTTGAGCTAAGTTTACTTAGAAACTGAAGCCACTCAAGACTGCTAGCTCAGATTCTTTTCTGCAGCCATAAAGGACTACCTCACTGAAGGCATGCTTATTTTTAAAGAAAGGAAAACTTGGATATACTTAAATATGTATATGCTGCTGCTAAGTCACTTCAGTCATGTTCGACTCTGTGCGATCCCAGAGAGCCCACCAGGCTCCCCTGTCCCTGGGATTCTCCAGGCAAGCACACTGAAGTGATTTCCTTCTCCAATGCATGAAAGTGAAAAGTGAAAGTAAAGTCGCTCAGTCGTGTCCCACGCTTAGTGACCCCATGGACTGCGGCCTACTAGGCTCCTCCATCCATGGGATTTTCCAGGCAAGAGTACTGGAGTGGGGGGCCATTGCCTTCTCCAAAATATGTGTATGTCATATAGTTAATCTGACACCAAACAGCCCTATGAGTTTATATGAATCACCTAATCCTCTAGTTTCAAAGAAGTTGATGGGGAAATCACTGATACTGAATTGTATACACTACCCATTGATTTCCATTGATCATTTACCCAAAATGATCAAATATGTAGACCAAAACAGTTTGGAGAGATGATACAGGAATGGTTATCTTATAAAAGTCACAGATTCACTTACTCTCCCTGCTTTTACACATTTGTTCAGTGGGACTAGGGTGCTCAAGAGTTAAAGAAAGAGAGAAAAAATTTATTCAGTTAAAAATATCAGCAAGATGTGAACCACATGAACCACATTTTAGAATTAGAAACAGTAGTTATATTAAAGGGGAAAAAGGAAAACTCTACATTTTAAAGTATCTGTGGTGTTTGTGTGTGTGTATACATGCATGGATTCAAAACCCTGGCCTCCTCTAATTGCTTAAAGAAACTTTAACAAATCACTTTACTTCTAAGAGTCTCAATTTCATCTTCTGTAAAGTGGACAAAATCCTTTTGACCTCACTCTGGCCCTGTTGTGAGGTTTAAAGGAAGCACCGCACACGGAAGTGCCTAGCATAGCTCCAGGCAGATAGCAGGGACGCATTAAAAGTTGGTTAAATCTCAATAAGAATGGGAATGGCTGGCCGCAAATGAAGTCTAATTAGAAAATAATTACATAAATCAAACTTCTGAATGATTAATAATGAAAATAATTTTTTCCCTCCTATCCCATTTTCTGTTTAACATTGAGCATACTGTCACAATTAAGGGCCAGAACTTTGTGAAAGTGACTGCCATAAAAACATAGAGCTGGATTTATTAAAAAATGATAATAAACAGAACATTCAAAATGTTCACGTATTTAAACTCCAATTCCTGGAATTTGCTAATAAAAGCATATTAAAAATGTACACTCCTTCAAGAGCAATTTTAACTTTCAGAATAGTTTTGTCCTCCATTTAGGATCACCTGGCCTCAGCACACTCAGACAAATAACAGGCTCACAATAATTTTGCAGGTCCTTCTGAATACTATTTTTCATCCCCAAAGAGAAGTTGTTCCTTATTTTATAAAGACAAGGCACCACAGGCTACAGAGGTGAAGAAATTCTCTTGGAACCTGCCTCATTCAGACCTCAAGACTCTCCTGTGAGTTCCTCTTGTTCTAGAGACTCCGTAGACACGGTT
>SJYA01001237.1:116105-145533 GCA_006410615.1 Neotragus moschatus
CAAACCTCAACATGAATCAGCCACAGGTATACAACATCGCCTCCCTCCTGAACCTCTATCCCATCTCTCTCCCCATCCCACCCCTCTAGGTTGATACAGAGCCCCTGTTTGAGTTTCCTGAGACATACAGCAAATTCCCATTGGCCATCTATTTTACATATGGTGATGTAAGTTTCCATGTCACTCTCTTCATATATCTCACCCTCTCCTCCCCTCTCCTCATGTCCATAAGTCTGTTCTCTATGTTTCTCCATTGCTGCCCTGCAAATAAATTCTTCAGTACCATCTTTCTAGATTCTGTATATATGTGTTAGTATATCGTATTTCTCTTTCTCTTTCTGACTTACTTCATTCTGTATAATAGGCTTTAGGTTCATCCACTTCATTAGAACTGATTCAAATGTGTTTCTTTTTATGGCTGAGTAATATTCCACTGTGTATATGTACCACACTTCTTTATCCATTCATCTGTCAATGGACATCTAGGTTGCTTCCATGTTCTAGCTATTGTAAATAATACAACAATGAACAGTAGGATACATGTGTCTTTTTCAATTTTGGTTTTCTCAGGGTATATGCCTAGGATTGGGATTGCTGGGTCATATGGTGGTTTTATTCCTAGATTTTAAGGAATCTCCATACTGTTTTCCATTTGGTCTGGTGTTCCTCTACATAAAACATCTTTGTCTCTTCAAGTCCTCCAAGAGTCAACTCTTCCTTCAGGAATTCTTCAATGAGCCCCCAGACTTTTGCAGCATCACACAAGCACCTCCATTCTGGAACTGGTTAGTAAAACCTAACTTTCCCTCTATACTAGCCTGAGAGCCTTTTTAGAGCAGAGAACTAAGAAGCATACTATGATCTTTAAGAAAATGGTCTCTGAATTCAGAACAATGGAGATGGAATCCTGTCTCTATATGTATTAAGTCTGTTGACGAACTACCTAAACTCTTGGAGCCCCAGTCTCTTTATCTTTCAAGAGGTGACAGTAACACTGAACTCAATGAATAATTAACAGAATTAAATGAAATGAGACCTAAAGGATGAGGAGTTGGCCGTGCAAAGACAGAGAATGCCCATTTCAGGGAGAGAGAATAGTAAGCACAAAGGCACGGCTGATGAAACACGGGACACTGAATAACTGACAGCCATCAGCTCCATCCGTCCTCTAACATTAACTCAGCCTAGGATTACAGTTTCTAGCGAAAAGCAGTGAAAGCCCCAGAATTTACACACGATGCTCGCGGAATCTTATTAGTTTAAACCTTGATCATTCTCCTGCCCCGTTTGGATTCTTTCCAGACTCTACTATCACACTTAAACATTGGGTGAAACTTAAAAACCCTCCAAAGTAGAGAAAAGGCCACCCTGATAAGGCCTCCAAAGGACGAACACAAATGCTGAGCACAGCACTTTGGCAAGGCAACTTCAATGAGAGCAAGATCCAAATTGGTGGGCCTCTGGATGAACACTGCAAAGCACACATATTCAGGGAATGTGAGCTTCCAGTCAAGCCTGACAGCAGGTTTATTTCAGTATGAGGTACATTTGCCAAATGAACAGACATTCAAAGATTTCAATGGCTTAAAAAATGATTTTTGCTTTATAGCAGAGAAATAAAATGATTTATGAGTTTGTCAGAAAACGGATATGCCTTTAAAATAATAATCCTCCCAATTCAAAGTTTCATGAATTGCAAATGAAACAGCAAGTGATGTATATGTACACATGTGTGTGTGCGCACACGTGTATGCACACATGTATCTTAGTGCTTAAGCTCTCACTTCTTTGCCTCTGTGATTTGGAAGCCAACTCCACTGTGTGCCTTCACTGAGGCAGAAAGAAAATTGTAATTATGATGCCCAACCGTCATTTCCAAGACAAACCAACTCTGTGTTCCATTAGAGTCATGCAATAGTTAAACATTATTTTTTTATCCCAACCATAATAAAAAACAGGTTCCCCACTCAACTGAATGCTCCTGAAGTCAGAAGATTCCACATAGTCCCTTCCGTGATATTTGGAAATAAGATTTTGATGGTGTTCCAGGCATATCAGCAGGAGGTCAGTTTAACTTAGAGTTTATCATGTTCACTGTGATTTGGACAGCGTCTGTATGGAAGTCCTGAAATGGTAATCAGTTTCCTCCCTGAGATGCTAAGTCTGCCTGCCAACTACTCAGCATGTTCCCTCGGTGCATTGTTCCGAGATGTTAGATAGAATCACAGAAATGAAAGCTATACCTTCGATGGAACTAGAGACCAGGAAATGCTGCTCTTCAGGAGTTGTCCCAAGAGGAAAATCTAACACTGGAGTTCTTCTCTTCATCAGTTTGCGAGAATCATTCTGATAATATATTTTTGCAAAATTAACTTTGAAATGAAATCTTCCTCTATAATTTACCAAGTATTGCATCCCAATGCTCTAATACATGTACTCAAGTATTTTAATGGCAAAAGTAACTCTTTTTAAAGAGTGTTGGATAAAAAAGAATGTTCTAACATCCACTGGTAACCATTCATCTCCTATAAAAAATTCTTGCTTATATGCACTTTCTGCTTGGTTCACATTTTTCAACCATGGCAAAAATTACCAATACATTTAAAACTTCAGTTTAAAAGGATGCATTCTTTCAGCCAGTGCTTTACCCAGCAAATCCATGTCACACCTCCAAAGTCAGGGATCTTGCTCTGTTTGGTCTTCTAAAGATTTACCTGATTTTCTAACCAGCTCTGCCATGTATCTATTTAGTGGGTTTCAAATTCTGTGAGTGACTCACATAATGATACCTATTTTACATTGTAACCCAGCATACACAAAAACTTATCATTCATGGCACAAAATTTACCCTTACTATCTATACTACACACTGATTTTATTTTATTTTCCTTTTCTTCTCTTCTCTACTCCATTCCATTCCGTTCTATTCCATTCCTTTCCATCCACTCCATTCCATTTCATTTTTTAAATGCAAGTCACAACTCATTAAATTGACTTTCCCACACATCAGTAGGACAGGACCTGCAGTTTCAAAAACACTAATTCACCAACTTAAAGGAATATTCCCCTGCTTCCTTCAATATTTTACCCCCAAGTTCTATGGATTTTGTAGCATAAGGATATCCAATTTACCGTGCTGACTCTTAACATAGTTTACAAGTTTCTTTATACTCATCTCTAAAGGAAGATAGAGATAAATAGTACAGGTAACACAGGATTGCTGTAGGAATTAAACGAAATCATGTACATAAAGCACTTAGCTCAGCCCCCGACACATAGGATGTCCCCAATAAATGGTAACTAATTCCTATGGCTGACTCCTGAATCCAACCTCATCCTTTTTGCCCTTCAGAAAATATCTCTGCTGCTGCTGCTGCTAAGTCGCTTCAGTAGTGTCCGACTCTGTGAGACCCCATAGACGGCAGCCCGCCAGGCTCCCCTGTCTCTGGGATTCTCCAGGCAAGAACACTGGAGTGGGTTGCCATTTCCTTCTCCAATGCATGAAAGTGAAAAGTGAAAATGAAGTCGCTCAGTCATGTCCAACTTTGTGACCCCATGGACTGCAGCCTACCAGGCTCCTCCATCCATGGGGTTTTCCAGGCAAGAGTACTGGAGTGGATTGCTGTTGCCTTCTCCAGAAAATATCTCTAGATATGATCAAAAGAGAGGAAAGTTAGCAGAGTGAGTCTTCTGGCTCTCCAATTTGTAGTTTCTACTGCTTAATATTCTCAATTGTTTTGTACTCCACATGGGGTATGTACCTGTCACTGTCAGAAACCACTGACCTCCCTTCACCATTTAAATCAAAAGAAGTTTGACCAGTTATATATATATTTATAGATGGCATGATACGGGAGATCTAACACTGCCTGGAGAGTCGGCAGAAAAAGAGATAAGGTATGGGCTGAATGTTGAGGAATGAATAAGTGATCATCGGGGGCAGGGCGGGGGGGTCGTGCTGCCCTGAGTCTTCGCTGCTATGCATGGGCTTTCTCTAATTACAGTGAGTGGGAACTGTTCTCTAATTGTGGACACAGTCTTCTCATTGCTGTGACCATTCTTGTTGCAGAGCACAGGCTCGAGAGCCGTGCAGGCTCAGTAGCTGTGGAGCACAGGCTTAGTTACTCCATGGCATGTGGAATCTTCCTGAACCAGAGATCGAACTTGTGTCCCCTGGATTGGCAGGACCAGTTATTTATTGAATGACTCTAACAAATAGCCAAAAGCCGCGCATAAGTTAAATTACCGAGTAATGACTGAGTTACCTCAATTTACCTCCTGTTCCTCGTAAGGGCAAGTCCTTGCTGCGTGGGCCTTGACAGGGTCCACGAGGGTTCTCTCTTGTCTTTCCCTTCCCTCTCCCTGCTGACTTCATTCTTGCCCTTCCTGATCTTCTGTACATGCTGCTTCTTCCCACCCCCTCCACTTAGAATGTGAGGAAGTGGACCTCACTCCTATGATCCCTTCAAACTCTGCAGCAATTCCTTCGGCCATTCAGTTCCCACTGGATCTACAGATGAATAGGGGATGGTGGGTGTAAGGGATGTTTTAATCCCAGTCCTTGGCTGTTATTCTCCTAATTCTTTGATACAAAATACAATATGTAACTGTGAGGACTGAGTTCCTTCTGTAAACCACTTGTCTGGTTGACACTTGCCTTGGATGCTATGAGTCCATCTGCCCCTTCGTTTCCCTGAGCTGCACTGAAGAGAAGCAATGTTAATAAACCTGCCTCTGCCTCTGCCATCCAGAAAAATGGCATCATTCCAAAAGACCTTCCCTGTGGCTCCGCAGGGCCTCCCAGGATGAAGGGTTGAAAGTTGCTTATCATGACTTCCAAGACGTTTCATAATTTGGCTCCTACCCAACTCTCCCACCTTACTTTCTGCCATGATTGGTCTCCTCATCTGCCACTTTTTCTATCTTCTGTCTCTCTCTACCATAATAATTTATCAATCTTCAGTTTGCTGGACTTTCTGGTCCCCGCACCGTTATCTAAGCTGACCTACCACGTGGAGCTCTTTCCACCCCACTTCATCTGATTATCACTTATTCATTCCGCAACATCCAGCCCATAACATACCTCTTTCTCCCCTTATTCTCCAGGCAGTATTAGATCCTCCATATCATGCCATGAACTTCTCTTTATCACAGCTCTCACCATCCAGTACTCTAACTAGCTGTCCCTCCCAATACCATAAGCTCTTTTTCATTTCGAAAACCTCAGAAATGAAGGCAGAATGGGTATTTATTGAGTATTGTTTGGGTTCAGTTAACTTATCAATTAATCTCAAGTCTAACCTCTTGTGCTATGAGGCTGAATCACTTCAATTTTTAGAACCACAAGGTGTGAAGGAATGTCTTTTTCCTCCTCTACCCCATGAAACTTGCTAGGTCTTCCTTTGCCTATGAGTCAGCCTCCTGTCCCATCAATTAGTTCAGTACAGTTCAGATACTCAGTCATGCCTGACTCTTTGCAATCCCATGGACTGCAGCACACCAGACTTCCCTGTCCATCACCAACTTTAGGAGCTTATATAAATTCATGTCCATCAAGTTGGTGATGCCATCCAACCATCTCATCCTCTGTCATCCCCTTCTCCCGCCCTCAATCTTTCCCAGCATCTTTTCAAATGAATCAGTTCTTCACATCAGGTGGCTAAAGTATTAGAGTTTCAGTTTCAGCAGCAGTCTTTCCAGTGAATATTCAGGACTGATTTCTTTTAGGATTGATTTCCTTTAGGATTGACTAGTTGAATCTCCTTGCAGTCCAGGGACTCTCAAGTCTTCTCCAACACCACAGTTCAAAAGCATCAGTTCTTTGGTGCTCAGCTTTCTTTACAGTCCAGCTCTCACATCCATACATGACCACTGGAAAAACTGTAGCTTTGATGAGACGGACCTTTGTTCTTTCGGTGGCACTCTATGGGTTGCTTCACTGAGATTTGAATTTGGATGGATATGCTTCTATGTGTGTTGATGTGAGTTGACACTACAGCCTGAAACAGTATCTCATCTTCTACTTGCTCTGAGATTCCTCAACTTGAGCCCATGTCCAAAAAGTTAGCTTATTGCCTCCTGAATTATTTATTGACCTTTGAGGCAATGGAATGCGGTCCAGATGGGGATTGCTATCTAATGGGGAAAATGTTTCCTCAAAAACTTGACCAGAGTTTCAAAACTGGGGCCTGTGGAGGGTGCAGAACTCTTCAGCTGTCAAAGAGCTTGGCTCCGCATCAGTCAACAAGCAGGGTCAAACTCACAGACTACATCGCCATTCAGCTGTCACTGAATCCAACACTTTCTCTTTCTGCCATGTCCTCTACCAGGCCCCAGGCAGTAAGGATGGTCAGACACAGGTCTTGTCATCAAAGAACTCAAAGTCTGTTGAGGTGAAGGCCAGTAAACAGATCATTAGGATGGAGTGTGACAGAGATTCGTATAAAATTAGGGGCAACAGGACAGAGAGTCAATGACAAAGGAATAACAAAACCTAACGAAGAGAGAATGGAATGCATCAGGTCAATAAAGAAGGAAATGTTTTTTTCCTGGTGTGTCATATGAAAAATGGCTTGGGAATGCTCCACAATGGTGAGAACCAGAATTTTGTCCCCATTGCTTGGACTGCCACTTAAAGCCAGACTGCTTGATATACTCTGGGAAATCAGAGAGGACAGTTGAGCTGCTAGCAAAGGAGGGAGTCAGCATGAAGCTGTGCGTGTCTAGGAGAGATAGTGTCTCTTGGAAAACTCCCTCTTCACTCTACAGGCAGCATGTTGAAGCAGGGTGCAGGAAGCAAGCAGAATTCAACCACAGAATTCTAGAAACCATCCTCTATCACTCTACATCCCTTTATCTTCCTACTCTTGTGATGGAAAGGGTGGTGAAGATATAAATAAGATGACCCCTAAAGTTGCTGCCATGTAGTCACTCATGTTATACAGTGAGATCACTGAGTGACTTTAGGACCTATTTTGTGATGATTAAAGGGACTCTTCCAAAGCTGAAAAGTCAAGATGGAATAATTTTTGTTCTTGATGGTTCAAAATCTGTCCAGCGGTTGTCCTAGAATTCTCATTATTCTTTACAAATTTAAAAAAAAATTTTTTTGTTGTGTTAGTTTCAGATGTACAGCATCTGGGTGGAGCAGGTCCACCCAGAGGTGCCACCTAGAGGTGGCAGCCTCTAGGACAGCTCACACCAATGCATTCTCCCCAGTATCTCTGCCACCTGTGTCCTGTCTTTGCAGTGAGCCACAGCTGCCGCCCCCCTCCCCCACCTCTCCAGAAGACCCTCCAAGACCAGCGGGTAGGTCTGTCCCAGGCTCCTGTGAAGTCACTGCTTTCCCCCCTTGCCCAAGTGTGCACAAGACCTTGACTGCACCCTCCAAGAGTGCATTCAAGCACCCCAAGAGTGGAGGTTCTGTAATCACGTCCCACTGGCCTTCAAAGCCAAATGCTCCTGGGGGTTCCTCCCTAATGCGAGACGACCACACTGAGGACCTGACGTGGGGCTCAGAACTCTCATTCTCTGCGGAGCACCTCTGTGATACGATTATGTTTCAGTCTGTGGGTAACTCGCCCAGTAGATGTGGGGCTTGACTGTATCATCCGTGTGCCCTTCTTACCATCTCATTTGGGCTTCTTTGCCATTGTAAGTAAAATACTTTTTTTGGTTATTGTTGGTTCTGGTCTTTTTTTGTTGATGGTTGTTCAGCGGTTAGTTGCCATTTTGGTGTTTTCTTGAGAGGAAGTAAGCTCAGGTCATTCTACTCCACTGTTTTGTCCTTGGACACCCTCACTGACTCTCCTAATAGTCCCTAAAACTGGCTTAGTGCAGCTTCATCCTTGGGCTTTCTTTGATTCCTTTCTTCTTTGATAGGTGGCCTTCTCTTGTGATCATTTATACAGTAACTGCTACACTGAGTAACAAAATGGCTGATCTGGGTGCAGTTCTTCATTGTACACATGTGGGGCCTTACATTCAGAGAGGGGAAGGGACTTCACTAAGACTACCCGGTCAGTGGCAGGCTTAGTCCTCCCAATTACATTCCTTGTATCTTGATGCTATGCTTTCATTTTAGGAGATAGAGTCAGCCATCTCTAACATCCCTGTCTCAAAGATGCAGGACAGAGCCTCGAAGGGGCTTTAACGCCGTGCCTATGATAACACAGAGAGCAAATAATGAAGGGAGCGTTTAAACCAGGAATGCTCAATGCTACTTTTTTCCTCTGCTATATTGTATTGGGGAAACCTATAAGAACAGATCAATGCTAAGAATCACTCATATCTTTTGAGCAAACTCACCTCTTGAGTACCTTGAAGTGTCCTTAGATACCTAAGAGGATATATCTTGACATGTCCTTTGAACATGACTTGCAGCAAACTTTCTCCTTGAGAAGACAGACACAGCTCCGTGGAGATCTTTGTCTTGTCCATTCTTCACTTCTAGACAGAATGCAAATCCAATAGCAAATGACCTTACAGTTTAAGCCATTCATACTGTGACTTGAAGCTGTCCTTATGTGAGGATACATAAAGAAATTTTCCAATAATGGCTGAGATTTTGAAAAATAATTTATTCATTAATAGGTCAGTATGTTCCTCAAATGCAGAGACTGCCAGGCCTTTCATTCTTGTATTTCCAAGGGTCGGATCAGGTCAGGGTCTGATATTGTATGGCTGTTCAGAAAACGTATAAAGAATATTTGAGGGGCTTTGCTGGTGGCTCAGTGGTTAAGGCACCGCGCTTCCACTGCAGGGAGTGCAGGCTCGATTCCTGGTGGCCTAATGCAGACCCCATGCGCCATGGTCCTCCAAACAAATAATCATTACACAAATTATTTTTTAAATTATCTTTTACTTGCACACCTCTGTAGACAAATACTTTGCAGAGTAAAGTCTGGGGTGGATGTGACTAAACTTGAAAATTAGTCTTTGTAGAGAACCTAGCACCAGCAAGCCCTTGTCCTAGTGAATTTCTCAAACTAGTGTGGTATCAGAGGCAGAATGATGTGAGCGGTTACATCATCAGATGTTATGACGGGTGCAGGCAGTGAGGGGTCTACTATCCAAAAGGATTATAAAGCAATACTGCAAATGGACTGAAAATTTATTCTGCTCTTCGTTATCACCTTGAGCCAGAAATTTTAAACACCTGTGATAAACTATTCCTCCCTGAGAAGATTTTTCTGTTAGTCTAAACAGTTATTTGGGTTACCACCAAGTTTAGACAATATATATGTGAACTTAAATGAATACTTTTTTGCTATTTAATCTTGAATAAACCTCATCTTCTACCCAGAAGTTAGTTTAGAGAACTCCCAATTATTCAGGCTGTCCTCAACAGGTACAGCAGCTCTGGGTACTGATGTTGAGATTATGTTTGTGACAATTTGGAACCATTCCAACTTGCACTAAGTGTAGTTCACACCCCTAGCATTTGTGGTCCTACCTATCACTATATTAAATGAGTGATTCTGAATGAACATCAACAACACAGCGATTGAAAAAGGTGAAGAAACAGAACCAGAGGTTTCATTTTTGACATCCTGAGTGACCTCTTGGAGAACTGCTTTGCATCTAAAACGTAAAACAGCAAAGGTTCAAGGTATTATGTTCCTGGCTGGCTAAGTGCAAATTTTAGCTCATAAATGAACTTGAATTTTTATACTGTGAATTTTTATATGAAAGAACTACTTACAAAACCCCAGAATCAGCTTAATCAATGTACCTTGAAACAGTATATTTTCTGACATTCAGCATATAGAAATTGTGCAAAAGGTCATTAACTGTATAACAACATGATATAAGAAAATGAATGTTTTGCCTAGGAAAAAATATTAAAATTTTAATGAAGAATGAAGAAGAAGCAACAAAAGATGCTTGCCTTACATTGCTAGAAAACAAAAGTACAAAAGAATGCTGAACTCCCTCAATCATTTTTTCAAGAAATAAGACATTTGTTCTAAAGCAATTGATCAAATAATGTTAGTATTTTTATCATAATTTTTTCCTTGATTTTTGCAAAACATCTTACAAAATATGAAACATTTTGATAAATTTTATGATAAAGTTATTTTAGTTAGTATTTTAAATTTCAAAGACATGTGAAAGCAGTAAAATTAATCTCAAAGACCAATCAGTTCAGTTCAGTTCAGTAGCTCAGTCATGTCCGACTCTTTGCGACCCCATGAATCGCAGCACTCCAGGCCTCCCTGGCCATCACCAACTCCCGGAGTTCACTCAGACTCACACTCATCGAGTTAGTGATGCCATCTAGCCATCTCATCCTCGGTTGTCCCCTTCTCCTCCTGTCCCCAATCCCTCCCAGCATCAGAGTCTTTTCCAATGAGTCAACTCTTCGCATGAGGTGGCCAAAGTACTGGAGTTTAGCTTTAGCATCATTCCTTCCAAAGAAATCCCAGGGCCGATCTCCTTCAGAATGGACTGGTTGGATCTCCTTGCAGTCCAAGGGACTCTCAAGAGTCTTCTCCAACACCACAGTTCAAAAGCATCGATTCTTCGGTTCTCAGCCTTCTTCACAGTCCAACTCTCACATCCATACATGACCACTGGAAAAACCATAGCCTTGACTAGACAGACCTTTGTTGGCAAAGTAATGTCTCTGTTTTTGAATATGCTATCTAGGTTGGTCATAACTTTTCTTCCAAGGAGTAAGCGTCTTAATTTCATGGCTGCAGTCACCATCTGCAGTGATTTTGGAGCCCCAGAAAATAAAGTCTGCCACTGTTTCCACTGTTTCCCCATCTATTTCCCATGACAAAGACCAATACATAGCCTATCTAATAATTTATGGCATTTATTGTGAAGTAGGGTTTTATGAATTTGCCAAAATTATTCTAAGTATAATATTTTTCTTAACTATGTGCATATCAACCCTTGCAAAATAAGAAGTTTTAATTAAAATCAATAAAACAAAAGAGTTTGTAATAAACTATGAGAGAAAATGGATCAATTATACATGAAAAACAAGCAAACTCATAGAAATAGAGATCAGATTGGTGTTTACCAGGGGCAGGCAATGAAGGGAGGGGAAATTAGATGAAGGTAGTTAAAAGGGTCAAACTTCCACTTACACAATAAATAATACTAGGGGTGCAATGTACAGCATGATAAATATAATTAAAACTGCTGCATGTTGTACATGATGGTTGTTAAGAGTAAATCCTAAGAGCTTTAATCATGAGGGAAATGTTTTTCCTATTTCTTTTATTTTGTATTTATATGACATGGTAGATATTCACTAACTTATTGTAATAATCATTTCATGATATAAGTCAAACCATTATGCTGTATACCTTAAACTTATATAGAATTGTATGTCAATTATATCTCTCAAACTAGAATATTAATTAATTAAAGCCAATAATTCTTATCAACCATAAGGGAAGATAGACTAACAAGTCTGGCTATACTATTTATTGAACATAAACATGCAAATAAGACCACATTTGACAATATCATTGACCCATCTGCACAAAGTACAAAATCAGAAAGTATAATAATATTACATAAAAGTATGTGTAAGCTCTTTTGCCTCTTAAAAAATACATTAATGTAATTAAAAACATTAATCCTTCAATTTTTTCTTTTTTATGATGTAATTTTCTATTGGCATGATTATATATACATTCACAGATAATTTTTACTGTCTGTATTTTTTCCTTACCACTATTATTATTCATTCATCCTATTATTATTCTTACTGAAAATCATTTTGTCACTTAGAGGAGAGGGGGTGCTCAAAATGATATGCTTTCATCTGTCACATGTGCTAGGCTCACTTTTAGCAGCTGTGTTTTACAAATGAGAAAAATCAGGACTAAGAGAAATTAGGTGCTCAAGGTAACAGATTTAAGAAATACCATGAAGTTAATCCCTTATGAGAATTCAGATGACTGCAATCCTTAGAGTGAGCCCACAGCCCACTCACCAATTGAGCCCATGCTTGAGCAATGCACGGGGCAGAGAGAACGTTGTGGTGGACTTCACGTGTGTTCATAAATTTTACTTGAATATAAGTCAGCCCTACTCTACAGCCTTTCTCTTGCTTCACCCAAACAAATTTTTCCACTAAAAAATAAATATCAACTGTGAAACAGCCTATTTATGTAAGCAAAAACATTATCTAATCCCCATTTATTATGATTCATACATATACAATGCATTTGATTATACTTTTTGGTAATGTTACATTTCTAGTAAAGTTTATTAAAAACAGAACTCTTTGAGAGATGCAAAAGGAATCACTATGAAAACTCACAATAAACCCCATATTGCCAGCCTCATTCCCCTAGTTAACGTCGTTCTTGAAGATACACACAGGAAAGGCGAATGGGGCCCCTTCTCGGTTGTGTTATGCTATATTCTGTTTCCATGGGAATACATACTAAGGAGGTGAAATCATGAAGTACTCTAGAAGGTGCTAATATAGCAATGGGGCATAATAACCTGCTGAAAATATCTCCATTCACATAAAATATGTCAAAGGAGAATAATGAAAATTTTGAGGAGGTGAAGGAATGAGCACCATAGACAAGGCAGACTAGTTGCCATGCTAGCTCTGAAGCTGTATTTAATAACTGTGAGTCACATGGAGCATTAAAATACCATTGACTGCAATTTAACTTTTTCAGGGTCGGTGTCTACCCTTTGAGTATTCAAGTTTCTCTCTTTCAATCCCTCTCCCTCCCTCCTATAGATTTTCAACCCAATGGGCTTTCTCATCATTTTTTCTATCATTGTCATTATTCTCCTTCTTATCAAATTCACCTGTCAGTTATTGTGACATTAAGTGCCAAGCAAATTATAAAGACCATCCCATTTATATTTCAGAATGCACTTATTATGTAGAAATTCTTTTTTTTTTTTTTTTCCCCACTTTGTTGCTGAGGAAATTGAGTCAGAGAGAATGTCATCTTGATAGGCAAGATTCAGGACTCAAGTCCAGGTCCCTCTGATGTGTTCCCCACTAAACCCCACTTTCTCATTTATGACCATGATGCCTGAGGTTCTTAGTTCATTTAGTTTAGACTTAGCAGCTTACAAACATCCCATGAAAAAAGACAATTTCTTGCAGGTATAATGGGAGTCCTTGCTTAGCCTCAAGCTATCTCAGCACAGATAATCAATTGGGAAGAACGAGCATTAAGAGTCTTCTCTATGAATCAAATGCCATGATGGTTTCGGCTAAAAGAAAGCTCAATAAGCACATCTAAGGAGAAGACAGAAGAGGAAGGAACAATATTGCAATGAAGGTATCTAAGAATGTTGCCTGCTGGGCCACACAGACTCTTAGGGGAACCATGTGGAGAATGAGACTGGGCTCCATCTGAAGAAGCTGTACTCATAAAGGACTCTGATACATGGGTACAAGCTGGGCTGACCTGGACACGAAATGTAAGGCAGAGTGGGAGAAAGGACACTGGCCTAGCACTGCATTACAAAATGACAGTTTGGGAATTAGTTAGAGTCAATTATCTGCAACAACAAATAGACTAAAAAGAGTATAATGGCTCAAGCACATAACTGTTTTTGTTGTCTGTTTGCTTTTGGCTTTGTTGGTGTTTTGTGTGTGTGTGTGTGTATGTGTGCAGTGCACATTCAGAAATAATCCACAGCAATTCTAGGTTGCCAGAATGACTCTGATCATGTCATTCAAAGAGTCATGCTCTGTCACCTTCAACATGATTTTCAAGGTCATCTCAGGTATGAACACCTAGCCAGACAAAGGAAAGACCACTAAGGACTGCTGTGAAAATTTAGTACTGCCGGGTATTCACAAAGGAAAAGAATCCGTCTGGTGAATAGTTAATAGACTCAAGAGAATTCATCCCCACCGTAGCAGCAACTTTGGAAACATCAGATAACAACTCAGATAGCAGCATTCTCAGAGAGGATTCCAGCCCTCATGAGGAAAAAGCCATCCTTTCTCGTGGCTTCACAGTCATCAAGGAAGGCCAGAGGTAATGGGAATCTACTGATAAGAAGAAAGAAAATGGCTGTCGGCCTGAGAGAGGAGAGATGCCCGCCCAAGGCTCACACTAAAGGAGGCTGAGTAACAACAGTTACAGCAAGAGTCACAGAGAACTGAAAGTTTAAGTGCTTATTTTTAAATATCCAGATTCAAAGAAAGAAAATAACCAAGGTTATTAATAATCATTCCACCCAGAGATGAAAATTATTAACATTTTGGTGAATATGCCATCAAATGTATGCTCACTTGTGTGTTCTTTAAATTTATATGTGTGCAGTCATCCCTTAGTATTTGTGAGGAATTGGTTCCAGGACCTTCATGAATACCATAATCTATGGTTGCTCAAGTTCCTCATTTAAAAGGGCATAGTCAGTTCAGTCAGTCAGTTCAGTCTCTCAGTTGTGTCTGACTCTTTGCGACCCCATGAATCACAGCATGCCAGGCCTCCCTGGCCATCACCAACTCCCAGGGTTCACCCAGACTCACGCTCATTGAGTCAGTGATGCTATCCAGCCATCTCATCCTCGGTCGTCCCCTTCTCCTCCTGCCCCCAATCCCTCCCAGCATCAGAATCTTTTTCAATGAGTCAGCTCTTCGCATGACCGCCAAAGTACCGGAGCTTCAGCTTCAGCATCATTCCTTCCAAAGAAATCCCAGGGCCGATCTCCTTCAGAATGGACTGGTTGGATCTCCTTGCAGTCCAAGGGACTCTCAAGAGTCTTCTCCAACACCACAGTTCAAAAGCATCAATTCTTCGGTGCTCAGCCTTCTTCACAGTCCAACTCTCACATCCATACATGACTACTGGAAAAACCATAGCCTTGACTAGACGGACCTTAGTTGGCAAAGTAATATNCTCCTTGCAGTCCAAGGGACTCTCAAGAGTCTTCTCCAACACCACAGTTCAAAAGCATCAATTCTTCGGTGCTCAGCCTTCTTCACAGTCCAACTCTCACATCCATACATGACCACTGGAAAAACCATAGCCTTGACTAAGCCTATACATATCCTCCTGTATACTCTAAATCATCTCTAGTGTTGTTTATGTAATATCTTGTTGTTCAGTCACTAAGTCATGTCTGACTGTTTGTGACTCATGGACTGCAGCATGCCAGGCATCCCTGTCCTTCACCAACTCCCAGAGTCTGCTCAAACTCATGTCCACTGAGTCACTGATGCCATCCAACCATCTCATCCTCTGTTGCCCCTTCTCCTCTTGCCCTCAATTTTGCCCAGCATCAGGGTCTTTCCAGTGAGCTGGCTCTTCACATTAGGTGGCCAACGTACTGGAGCTTCAGCTTCAGCATCAGCCTTTCTGATGAATATTCACAGTTGATTTTCTTTAGGATTGACAGGTTTGATCTTCTTGCTATTCAAGGGACTCCCAAAAGTCTTCTCCAACACCACGGTTCAAAAGCATCAATTCTTCTGCACTCAGCCTTCTTTATGGTCCAACTCTCACATCCATACACCACTACTGGAAAAATCATAGCTTTGACTATATGGACCTTTGTAGGCAAAGTGATGTCTCTGCTTTTTAACATGCTGTCGAGGTCTGTCATGGCGTTACTTCCAAGGAGCAAGTGTCTTTCAATTTCGTGGCTGCAGTCATCATCTGCCATGATTTTTGAAGCCTTAGAAAATATAGTCTACTACTGTTTCCAATTTTTCCCCATCTATTTGCCATGAAGTGATGAGCCCAGATGCCATGAGCTTAGTTTTTGGAATGTTGAGTTTTAAGCCAGCTTTTTCACTCTCTTCCTTTACCCTCATCAAGAGGCTCTTTATTTCCTCTTTGCTTTCTGCTATTAGGGTGGTATCATCTGCATATCTGAGGTTGTTGATATTTCTCCCAGCAGTTTTGATTCCAGCTTCTGATTGATCCAGCTGGCATTTTGCATGGTGTACTCTGCATAGAAGTTAAATAAGCAGGGTGACAATATAAAGCCTTGATATACTCCTTTTCCAATTTTGAGCCAGTCCATTGTTCTATATCCAGTTCTAATTGTTGCTTCTTGACTTGCATACAGGTTTCTCAGGAGGTGAGTAAGGTGGTCTGGGATTCCCATCTCTTTAAGAATTTTCCACAGTTCTTGTGATCCATACAATCAAAGACTTTAGACCATGAAGCAAAAGTAGACTTTCTTTTGTTTACACTATAACACATAATACAATGGAAATGCTAAGTAATTAGTTGTAGGCACATGGCAAATTCAAGTTTTACTTATTGAAAATTTCTGAATTTTTTAAAAATACTTTTGATCTACAGTTTGGTTGAATCCATGGATGGGGAACTCCTGGATAAGGAGAACCAGCTGTGTGTGTATATATATGTGTGTGTTCATACATGTTTTAACATGGTATATCTTACTTCTGTGCTATAGCCTGCTTTTTCAGCTAAATGTTAAAGAGTCTTGCTCTTGCATTAAGTAGATGATCACATAAATGATCAATTCTTCATAAAAAAGTCTTTGTCTGTTTCTTCTTTTTATTTATCTATATTCTTTTTGCTTATAAATAAAGCTATAATCAATGTCCTTGTTCATAGATCTTGAGGCACTCATCTACTTATTTACATAGGAAAAATTCCCAGATGAAACAGTTTACTCATTACATCATTCATGCCTACATACTTTGGTGCACAGCCTTAAGAGTATGCACATTTAAACATTTGAAATACATTGCCAAGTATCTCTCAGGAAAATTATACCCACTTACATTAGCAGCACATGAAACCTGATGCCTATATTTATGAGCCCTAGATATCTTTATTATCTCTAACATTTTCCAAAACAGCGAAAAGGAAACTCCATTTTCATTTTCATCTCTTTGACTATGAATATTAATGATAATGACTTTGATTGTGTGGTGTAGTCTGCGTCTGTTTACATGTTTATGGGGCGTCCTGCATTTATTGTACTTGAATATTTGACCACTTAGTGCCTTCCTCAGTTGCTGCTTCTCTTCAGAAATATTTTTACTACACTAATTTTTATTTTTAGGTGTTAAAGTAATTTAATAAAAAATTATCATGATTGTGTTAAATACAAAGGTTTGTTCAGTGAATAATGGCATAACTAGAGTGAGTATACATATAAAAACCAACTGTAGCTCTTTATTTATCCTTCTTTTTCAGTGACTTTTGATGGCTTTATAGTTTTCTTCAGATAAGTGCTGAACTTTTATTTTTTGTTTATTCTTATATTTTTTATGTATTAAGCTGTATTTTGTATCAGAATGTTCACCATTGTATTTCTTACTTGATCCTTTCTTGTTAGATAAGAACTTTTTGAGTTGTATATAATTCAATTTTTAACCTGCTACCTGACTGGCTTCTCTTTTTATGTCTATGAGTTTTTACTTAGTTTCTTGACGTTTTATGAAGTTGGAAATTTGAATTTTTTTTGTATTTATATATCTTTATTTTCTTAACTATCTGCATGGCTGATTTTTCCAAAATAGTATTAAGTAATAATAGGGGTAACAGACATGCTCAACTCGTGTCTGATTTTAAAGAAATGGTACTATGTGTAAAATGTGTGTTTGTATGTGTGCATGTGAATGAGTATGCAAATGTATGTTTCTTATATGAAAAAATAGCATCTTAAATCTGTTCCTCCTAGACTTTTAACAAGCAACAATCAATAAAAGTTGTTTTATTTTAATATCCATTATGATACTTACAAAAAGTAATTCTTACAGCTAGGTTTTGCATTTTACAGGGAGTTTCTTAATAAAAATGGGAGAATCATGTTAGTTATATTGCATCCTTTGCCTTTAACAGGGAAGGACAAATGTTTGATTCTGTAAAGACACGTCTCCAAAATCTCAAGTTCAGCCACATACTATACAAACAACTTTGATGTATTTTTAAAAATTGAATGTTGACTATAAACTGCTTAAGAAGAGGAAAATAACTGCCATGAAACTGAACAAAGATCAGGCAACCATGTGGAAAACCTGGAATCTCACTGCCCAAATATGAAACTAAACTAAAGATGTCCAGAGGGAGATAAGAGATAGGTATACAGTTGCTTCATTTGTGACTGTTGTTTAGTCACTAAGTCTTTTGTGACCCCATGGACTGTAACCCACCAGGCGCTTCCGTCCATGGGATTTCCCTACAAGAATACTAGAGTGAGCTGCCATTTCCTTCTCCAGAGGATCTTCCTGACCCAGGGACTGAACCTGCGTCTTCTGCACTGGCAGGCGGATTCTTTACCATTGAGCTACCAGGGAAGCTAAACAGTTTCTTCACATGTTACAGAAAAAGAAAACAGTGGCTTTTTGAAATAGAGTTTTTTGTTGCTGTTTTTTAATGAGATCCTTCAGGGGAATGAAGGAGTTGATCTTTAACGTCCTTTTCAGCTCTGCTAGGAGAATGCGAGACCTCTAGAAGAGACTGCTGACAGCAACTGGAAACAGAAAAAGGATGTCAGGGACTTCAGAGAAGGCGGGGGGAGATCTGCAGTGAACACTTTGACCTGAAAGGACCCATTTACCCAGAGGAGAGGGAGAACAGAGACGTATTTTCTCCAAGAAGCCCTTCCCTATTTCCTCTTCCACCTCAGTTCCCAATCAAATCAGACTCTTCCCTCCTGCAAATCTCTGTACCATTTAGTGTGCCTCTCCTGGCATTTCCTCTTCTCATTACACCTTATTTTCTAAGTAGAAAATAAGACTATTGAAGGCAAATTTACGTGTTTGTATTATGCCCACCCATACTCTATAGCAGGGGTCCCCTGCTATTGGCCATGAACCAGTACCAGTGGGTCTGTGGTCTGTTAGGACCTGAGCCACACAGGGGATGCATGGTGCACAGGCAAGCAAAGATTCATCTTTTATTACAGCCACTCCCCATCACTCACAGTACAGCCTGAACACCTCCTGTCAGAGCAGCAGCAGCATTAGATTCTCACAGGAGTCCCAGCCTTACTTTAAATTGTGTCTGTGAGGGATCTAGGTGGCCCAGTCCTTATGAGAGTCTAATGCCTGATGATCTGATTCTGCATTATAGCGAGTTATATAGTTATATCATTATATATCACAATGCAAATAGTAGAAATAAGATGCACAATAAATGTAATACACTTGAATCACCCCAAGACCATCCCTCTGTCCTCCTGCTCTGTGGAAAAAACATCTTCCATGAAACTGGTCCCTTGTGCCAAAATGGTTGGGAACCACTGCCCCATAGCACCCAAAACAGAACCCTATGTACAATAGACACTGTTTAATCAGTCAGTTCGGTTGCTCAGTCATGTCCGACTCTTTGTGACGCCATGGACTGCAATGCACCAGGCTTCCCTGTCCATCACCAACTCCCAGAGCTTGCTCAACTTATGTCCATTGAGTCAGTGATGCCATCCAACCATCTCATCCTCTGTTGTCCCCTTCTCCTCCTGCCTTCAACCTTTCTCAATATTGGGTCTTTTCCAATGAGTCAGTTCTTCACTATTAAATGAATAAATAAATGATAAACATAAGCTCAACTGAGATTCTTTACAGTATTATTACTGATAATAATAATGATAGCAACAGCTAATTTTTATTAAGTGCCTAGTACGTGTCAAGATTTTAATATCCATTGTCCCTTTAATCCTTACAATGGTCCTGGCAGGTAGATAGTATCCCTACTCAAGAGATGAAGACATGAGTTCAGAGATGTTCCCTGATTTGCCAAGGCTCATATGAAAAAGATTGGAAGGTCTTTCTAGACTTCAAAGACCATGTTCTTTTCAGTGTGCCAAGTTGTCAGGTGATGACAGGAATTTCAGCCCTACTTACATGAACATTCTGGTGTTCCTATTCTGCAAAGATTACTTTGAAGAATTTAAGAAGGAAAAAATATGTTCAAACGTGGGTGGGATTTCCAATGAGTTTTGAAATTGGAGAAAATGTATTGCCAAGCACTAAACAAACATTGAATCTGTTTTATGAGTTAATGGATTAAGTTGGATTTCGGTGGCATTCCTGTATCATACACAGCATACACAGGCTCATGCCTTTCTCCAAAAAATTCAGAGCAGTTGAGGCTGATCACGGACACTGTCAACTGGCTGGACTGTGTCAGGAGAGTGCTGCATAGCGTCTGGATCTGAGACTGTTGCTTCTCCAGAGGAGTTTGTGAAAGCACTGTGACAGCCCAAATGATCCTCTTGGAAACAGGATAAATTATTCCTAAAAGATATTCCCCTGTTTAAAATATACAGTTTTTGAAGGCAGGAACTCTGTCTTTTACTTTCTGTATAAAGAATAAGCTGCTTTGTAACATGCTTAACAGTCATTCGTTAAAGGAAATGAGCAAAATTTACCTCTATGGCATTTAAAGTCCACCTACACTGATTATACCAGTAGGTACTACCAAAATCTGGTTTTCCTTAAACAAGTCTAATAGCCTTGGAAGGAAAACTTCACAATGAAAGGTGTCAGCAAAAATAGAGGAAAAGAATAAGCAAATTGAAAAACTAGCTTCAAATATTGACAAAGATTAAAGCAGGGATAGAAAGCTTTACAAGTATTTAATATTGATCAGTTGTTAGTGACTTTCTAGAGTTTCTTGCTCAGAAAGGTGTGGGACTGGGTGCAGGCTCAGAGAGTAAAGAGGATGATGGTCCACTCTTAGTGTCTGAAGGTTGTAGTCTGTGGTCATAGTGCTGGCACTCTGGCCACGCAAGTATCCAACACCCTAGGCTTAAAAGAAACAAGGGGTGTTCCCCGATGGTCCAGTGGTTAGGACGCTGGGCTTTTACTGCCAGAACCCCAGGTCAATCCCTGGACGGGGAACTGAGATTCCACAAGCCAGGAGGTCTGGCAGGAAAAAAAAAAAAAAAAGAGCAAAGAAATAGAAAAAAATATTTTTAAAAAATAAAAGGAAAAAACTTTAAAAGTTATGCCTTTAAGAAATAGCTCGATCTGCCAGAGCAATGCTTCATAAGAAGACACAGTGGAAAAGAACCCATCTGTTAATGCAGGAGATAAGAAGAAAAGTGAGTTTGACCCCTGAGTCAGGAAGCTCCCCTGGAGAAGGAAACGGCAACTCACTCCAGTATCTTGCCTGGAAAATTCCAGGGACAGAGGAGCCTAGTGGGCTATAGTCCATGGGGTCACAAAGAGCTGGACAAGACTAAGCACATACGTGCACATAAGACTTAGCAAAGAGGCCGTTAGTTTGAATGACAAAGTAAAATTACCAAGGAGCTTAATTCATAAAGGTAACTTTTCCTTTATTAAAAATTAACATTTTCTTGGCCTGTATACAGACTAGAAAAAAATCATAGATTCAAAACTCAGCCTGATTCTTCTATTAATTAAGTAATATGATATACAAGAAGACACTTTCTGCCTTGCCCCCTCCCAGCTCCTGGAGAAAGAAACGGCAACCCACCCCAGTATTCCTTCCTGGAGAATTCCAGGGACAGAGAAGCCTGGTAGGCTGCAGTCCACGGGGTCTCACAGAGTCGGACACAACTGAGCAGCTAACACACACACTCCCACCTCCTGTCCTAAATGCATACAAACGTTCACATTTGCACATAAGTGGGCAGCAGCTGGGCACACTAACTAACCAGGGCTGAGTACTAGCCTGAGGAAGCCAGGCTGCGGAGGATGCTAAGGTAACTCAGGCACAATTGTGAGGACTCGCAATGCCAAACCGCAAATAGTTCATGAAGAACTCTGCTACTATGATCCTCTGATTTTCACACACTCAGAAACACTGGGAGCTGCAAGTGTCTCCAGAGGTAAAAGAAAACCCCAAATGCTTTCTTATAGCAGTTAAACGTAGTGAAAGAATTTTGATTTGAACCTGTTTGCATATCTTTAAATTTTGTTCCAAGTTTTATCTTATATTTTGAAACAATGGTAGATGCTGAATGATTCATGTTTTTTTTCATTTAGAAAGAGTGTTGCCTAAAGTCAGTGTTATCCCTGTTTCTCAAGTCATGAATAGCAACAAGGAATCTTCCTTTTAAAATCTCTTTTTGTAAGTCAGTTTTTGCTTAGTAGCAAAGACTAAGTGATGCAAAAAATAGTAAAATAGAGTCAATTATGTCATACTTATACTTATAGGTTGACTAACAATCTGATCATTTTAAGAAAGCAAATCCATTGTTTTAGGAACTAGAATACTATGAAAGTTCACTAATGAAAATAACTAATTAAAATTGCAATTTGCAAACTACGCTTTTGTGCTTCTTCATCTTTGACTCCCAAGGTTTCATTTGTTTGCTTGTTGCCCGAGAGGTCAAAAAATAAATAAATAAAAAGTAGCCTCTCTTAACATTTCACTTTACTTAGATTGTTGCTGTTTTTTTTCTCTTTTCAATAAGTAGGATAAAGCAAAAACAAACCAGATAAATACATAAAATCTCAGAAAACTAAAAAAAAAAAAAAAGAGCCCACCTTAATCTTAGCCAATAACTGTTTCATTTGGTCACATTATCTAATTCTGGATGACTGTTTTACTCTATCTGAGCTTTCTAGCCAATTCACTGATTTTTGCTTGGTTGTAATAATGGCACCCCATTCCAGTACTCTTGCCTGGAAAATCCCATGGGTGGAGGAGCCTGGTGGGCTGCAGTCCATGGGTTCGCAAAGAGTCGGACACGACTGAGCGACTTCACTTTCACTTTTCACTTTCATGCATTGGAGAAGGAAATGGCAACCCACTCCAGTGTTCTTGCCTGGAGAATCCCAAGGATGGGGGGAGCCTGGTGGGCTGCCGTCTATGGGGTTGCCCAGAGTCGGACACGACTGAAGCGACTTAGCAGCAGTAGCAGAATGAATGGTAATGGAACAGAGTGGCTGCCAACATTTTACGAGCAGTCCTACTTGCTGTTCTTCAAGTAATCACCATGATCACCAATTCTGTCTTTTAGCTTACGTGTACCTTGAACTGGGATGATCTTCCTCTCGTGTCCAAGTTCTTCAAGGACCAGCTTATTTTNTAGCAGAATGAATGGTAATGGAACAGAGTGGCTGCCAACATTTTACGAGCAGTCCTACTTGCTGTTCTTCAAGTAATCACCATGATCACCAATTCTGTCTTTTAGCTTACGTGTACCTTGAACTGGGATGATCTTCCTCTCGTGTCCAAGTTCTTCAAGGACCAGCTTATTTTTCTGCCATGATTTCCATGCTCAGTCTTGTTGAAAATGACTTATTTCATTTAAATTTCTATAAAATTATCCTGTGCTCCTCTTCCTTTTCTGTATCATACAAAATAGCTTTTAGCTGAATAGCTTTACTTCCCTAAAAGAGTGCAAATTCCTCCAAAGCAGGATCTTTGCCTGGTTCTTTAGGTGCCAAGAACTTTATACAAGCTCAGAAAATTATTTATTTGATCTATGAAAAAATAAAAAGAATTTAAACACATACTAGTATTAGATGTATATATTGTTATATTATGTACTGCTACTAGGACTCAGAGTCAGAATTTTTAAAGCAATTAACTATGGTTCCCATCTTTTTGGCATATCCTTCCAAGGCTTGCTTTTGCAACAAATATTTCCCTAAAGTGGAAAATGACTTATGGTTTGATACTTTTTTGAAAAACATATTTAAAATTCAGTCAGTCAGTTCAGTCGCTCAGTCGTGTCTGACTCTTTGTGACCCCGTGGATTGCAGCACTCCAGGCTTTCCTGTCCATCACCAACTCCCAGAGCCTACTCAAACTCATGTCCATCATGTTGGTGATGCCATCCAACCATNTTTTAATTGGAGAATAACCACTATACAATGTTACATTGATTTCTTCTGCACAATATGAATCATAAGTACACATATATCCCCTACCTCTTAGGCCACCCTCCCACCCCACCATTTCACCACTCTAGATTGTCACAGATCACCAGGCTGAGCCCGCTGTGTTATATAGCAACTTTCCATTAGCTATCTATTTTACACATGGTAAGGTTGGTACAAAAGTAATTGCAGTTTTGCATCATGAACTTTAAATCATTAGAAGTGTGTTTGTGCTTAGTTGTTCAGTCATATCCAACTATTTGTGACTTTATGAGTTGTAGTACGCCAGGCTCCTCTGTTTATGGGATTCTCCAGGCAAAAATACTGGAATGGCTAGCCAGTCCCATCTCCAGGGAATCTTCCAGACCCAGAGATTGAACATAGGTCTCCCACATTGCAGGCAGATTCTTTACCATCTGAGCCACCAAAGAAGGTAGTCACAAAGAGTTGGAACCATTACAGTCAACACATTTTTGTCAAAGAAAAATAAGTTTGTTTAATTGCATAGCATTAAAATCCATGTTTCAGGTTTCAAATAACTCTTGGAAAGTATTTTGCCTCCTGTTGGTTGGGGAACCATTTTCTCTGAAAAAACTTACTGAGATGTTTGAAAAAGTAGTAGTTAGTTAGTGAGAAGTCAGATGAATATGGTGGATGAGGCAAAACTTCCTAGCCCAATTTGTTGAACTTTCAAAGAGCTGGTTGTCTTATGTATCTTCAGGCATTGTCATGCATAAGTATTGGTCTGTTGACCAATACTGGCTGCAAGCATTGGAGTTTTGGGTGCATTTCGTTGATTTGCTGAGCATATTTCTCAGATGTAATGGTCTCCCTGGAATTCAGAAAGCTTAGTGGATCAGACAGGCAGCAGACCATCCAACAGTGAACATGAGGTTTTTTTGGTACAAGTTTGGCTTTGGTAATTGCTTTGGAGCTTCTTCTTGGTCCATCACTGAGCTGGTAATCACTGCTTATCTAATTAAAACCCACTTTTCATTGCATGTCACAATGGATTGAGAAATGGTTCATTGTTGTTGCATAGAATAAGAGAAGATAACACTTCAAAATGATTTTNACAAGTTTGGCTTTGGTAATTGCTTTGGAGCTTCTTCTTGGTCCATCACTGAGCTGGTAATCACTGCTTATCTAATTAAAACCCACTTTTCATTGCATGTCACAATGGATTGAGAAATGGTTCATTGTTGTTGCATAGAATAAGAGAAGATAACACTTCAAAATGATTTTTTCTTTTCTTTTTCTTTTTTTTTTTTTTGGTTCAGTTCATGAAGCACTCACTTATTGAGGTTTTTCACCTTTCCAATTTTCTTAAATGCTGAATGACCACAGAATGGTTGACCTTGAGTTCTTTGGCAATGTCTCTTGTAGTTATAAGAGTATCAACTTTGATAATGCTCTCAGTTGCTTGTTGTCAACTTCCACTGGTCATCGACTATGCTCCTTATCGTCAAGCCTTNATAAAAAAAAAGAAAAATCCACAGTTCTGATATTCTTAAACATCATGTTTATCTCCACCCCCATGCATATAAAATAACTTCCCTATTTGCAAAACTGAGGTGCTAAATATACTACTAGCAAATGTTACAAATAAATGTCACATGGACTCTGTGGCTTGTTAGGCATTAAACATTCCTGTCTCAAATCTGTTTCAGTCTTGCATTAACAAAAATCTGACTGGTGTGGGGATTCATCCTAAATTCCAAACAGAGCTGCAAGGAGCAACAGAAAATGTTTGCTCCTTAAAGGACTAGATTAACATACAAAGAGACAGTTGAACTTGTGGAATTGCCACACATCCTGGGAAGCATGATTGAAATGAACAAGTAACTGTTTTTTAAAAAATAGAATCTGTAGAGAGAGGTGCTGTGGGTGTTATGGTACTCTGCCCAGATTAACTCTTCAGAGCCAAAGCATCATTCCCTGGACGATGGGACTAACAGCAACACCACTCACAACAGCTGTACTCTTCACTGGGGATTGCTCTCAGTTTCAGGGAACTGTCTGGCACCAGTCCATCCTCTCCCATTGGTCTGCCACCAGTGCAGGGCTCCAAACACCCAGCCCCTTGCCTCAGTATGGAGTAATTCTGAAGGAGCCACCCTAGCTCCAGAGCTTTCATAGGACTGGCTGAGGCATCTCTGGCAACCAGGCTAAGGGGCAACTCCCCTTTCCCCCATCCTGCCTGCTTCGCTTTGTGATCAGAGCGGTAACTACTGAGAGTGCAGCCCCATCAACCCTCGCTCAAAGCCTATTTTTAGGAAAGCAGGCTAAGACAATTGATTCTGGAGATGGTCCAAAAAGGCAGACTCCAAGATGAGACTGGAAGGGAAAAATGGAGGGAGATTTTTTTTAAACACAGGTACAGACAGGTTTGTGTTTAGAAATTCTCACCTGCTGTCTGTCCAACTCCCTGCCCAGCTATGCTACCATGAGCCAAGGCCACAATGGTCAAGTCCACTGTTTTCTCCCTCTGTAGGGCAGCCTTTATTTTGAGCCACACGCTGAGGACATCTTGGTGAACCTCAATTTTGTGGCAAAGATTTCTGTGGCCACATCCCACTGCGACATGTTTATCTCCTATGCTCTGTCTTCTTAGCACATTAAAACTAAAAATTTAAGATCTGCAGAGTTTATTAGGGCAACCTACACTTATTTATACCTCTGGAATCATACTTTCTTATGTTTTTCTCCTCTAAGTGTTTTTCTTACTTTACCACAAGCTCAGCCATGCTTTTACAAAACAACTTGATCTAACCCTCTAAGCTCCCTCTACTGAGACTGTTTCTCTGCATATCTACTCTGCCTTACTGTTGCAAACTGATGTTTAAAATTCCCCATTTTTGCCTCATTTCTGAAATTCCTTACTAATCTCCTTTGATCTTCCGAAAACCTGATTTAGGACCTCAGCTCAGCTACTTTCTAGCTCAACAAATGGGACATTGCTTCACTTGTCCTTCTCTCAGCTCCATGTCCTTAAATGGAAGAGATGACCTTACTTCGCAGGGCGCTGTGAGGACTAAGTGATCTACTGTCTGTACTAATACAAACTAGGGGCACAAGCTTATTGACTCTGGGTCTGGGCTTAGTGATCAGAAGGTACTCTTTGTGTCTTTCCGAGGCTTACTGACAGCTTCCCTTGTCTAGTTATTATAGACCTGCTGGGTTCTGTGATGGCCTGTGACCCGTTCTCTAGAACAACCAGAAGAGGGGTCATCATAGCAGGTGAAGCTGGGCCTCCAGAGATCACCTCTGGCAGAGTTTCTTTAAATTTTCCTGAAGGTGAAAGGAAGTGAGGATATAGCAGGGCTCTTTTTAAATGCTAAACTTTGGGGTTTTTTCCTGAAAGTTGTTATGTGTTTCAGTTGTCTTTTCTTTTTTTAAATTGCTATTAGATAACTTAGGTTGCACACACTCTTTGTATGTTCTCAGAACTGAAGTTTCCTTTCCATGTTGTAGCTTATTGGTGCCCAAATGACCACACTGTTCTTTGCAAAGTAGGCCAACCTATTCCCATATCAAGAGCCTTCATGGAGTGATTAATGTTCACATTGCATCATCTTGATTTAGTTCAAATATAGATAAATGGTGAATGCATGCAACTTTTCATTCCTAAGACTCAACTTTAAAAGCCAACTCTTCTTTGCAATTTTCCTTGACCTCCCCCTCCCCCCACCAGACAGAGTTAGTCACTTTCTCCTCAGTGCTCCCTCAAGACTTCATGCAAATGTTGTCTTGAAAGCTCTTCCCACTTAGTATGATGTCCTGTCACTGTTTATATGTCCCAGGAATATTCAGTCTCTTAAGAGGAAGGGCAACTTATTATTCCTCTCTGTAATTCCAGCACCTAGCATACCACCTACCACAGAGTAGGTGCCCAATAAGTATTTATTGAGTCAAAACAAGAAGGCTTTAAAATTAAGCTATATTAAATGCCTACAATTACATAAGATTAATATTTAGATTTAAAATGCCAGAGTATAATTATTAAATTCTAGTTAAGAAACTTTACTTTTTTAAAAAGGCACTTGGAAAGCTTTGAGGTGTAAAGTTTCCTGAATTCTGTTTGGTGTTATTTGGGTGGCTATTTCAGGTGTTTTCTTAAAGAAAGAATTAGCTTCATAGAATCTACAAATGCCAAAATGAAAAGGGGACTTTGAAATCACACAACTCAACAATGTCTATTAGTTCCCTTGCTTTAGTTTCTTCAGAATATTTATTATTAATTCAAATCACATAATTTTCATGCTTTCAGGTTCCTTTTCTATCACACCTGCTGGATTACAAGTTCTAGGGAAGCTGGACCTTTGCTATCATGCTCATGGCTATGTTCCCACCTCCTGAAGTAACGCCTAAGGCATAGTAATTTTTTTTTAAATACTTTTTGGAGGGATGGATGGATGGTGAATTAACTAATGAAGGAATGAATGACATATTTATGCAGATGTGAAAAGGGACTTGTAGCAGCTAGGTCAAGTCTTCTGATTCCCAGTCTAGCATCTTTTATGCCCTAGAATACTATCTCATCTTTAGCTAAAATAGCACAAGTTCCCAGGACTGAAGCTCAACATCTCTCTTTTATTTTCTTTTTGGAATTTCTGTTGCCACTGACATAGTCCAGGGCCCAGCATTTATACTTGTAATATGTCTTTGTGTCTTAAACATCCTTATTAGATGTCAGTGCACGATGGCATCAGTCAAGATCTTAGGAACAAGAAATAGGACAGCCCTTTCTGAAGATGGTGTCAACCTTAAAAAATTACAGGAGCATCCATCTATTCATTTATCCAACCAATATTCTTAATGAATGTCTAATATGTGCCTAGCAATAGTTTTAAGTACTTGGTTACTTCAGTAAACAAAACAAAACCCTTTCCTGGTGGAGCTCAAATTCTTTTGGAGAGGAGAAGAGGAGGGGAGACAGACAAAAATAAGAAGCGTAATAAGTAAATTAGATAATTTGACTAGACAGTGATAAATGCTATGGGAAATAATAGAGCAAGCAGAGGGGACTGAGAATGCTGGGAAATGCATTTTACTCTGGCCACTGTGTCAAGAATGATCTGTAGAGTAAAGAAAGGACAAGCAGAAGACCTGTATGGAAACCAGAGCAAGTTTCACTGAATATACCACACACACACACACACACATTATATCTCACACACATTTACAAATAATCCAGCCATAGAGGAAGCTGGCTTCTATCAAGTCCAGAAGGAAGCCCTGGGGGCGCAGAAATGATAGCTGCTCCCCAACCCGCTGGCTGTGCGTCTCCTCCCATGCACAGAGCCTTCACAGCACTTATGTCACAGGCGTGACAGGCTGCCTCTCACACCTTTTCACAAGCAGGGAGGGAGCTTGGCACTATCCAGTGCAACCAGCTTGATTTTCAGATATCTGGGTTGTTACTTTCTTGAGTTAGTCTAACTGAAATCTACCTCCATCATTTCTATCCTCTGCCTTAGTTCAACCATACTGGAGTGAGATGGAAGGAACATACGCTTTGGCGCAGTCAAGACCTGGGTTTGAGCGATATAGCCCCACTGTTTCCTGGCTAAGTGATTTCTGCACGGCGCGATTTTTCCTGAGCTTCAGTTTCTCATCTACAAAATGGGGATAGCAGTTGCATAATAGGAGGTTTTGGGGCTCCAAAAATCACTGCAGATGGTG
>SJYA01001237.1:147043-171683 GCA_006410615.1 Neotragus moschatus
TGACCAACCTAGATAGCATATTAAAAAGCAGAGACATTATTTTGCCAAAAAGGTCCATCTAGTCAAAGCTATGGTTTTTCCAATGGTCATGTATGGATGCGAGAGTTGGACTATAAAGAAAGCTGAGCGCTGAAGAATTGATGCTTTTGAACTATGGTGTTAGAAAAGACACTTGAGAGTCCCTTGGACTGCATGGAGGTCCAACCAGTCCATTCTAAAGGAGATCAGTCCTGGGATTTCTTTGGAAGGACTTATGTTGAAGCTGAAACTCCAATACTTTGGCCACTTCATGGGAAGAGTTGACTCATTGGAAAAGACCCTGATGCTGGGAGGGATTCAAGGCAAGAAGAGAAGGGGACGACAGAGGATGAGATGCCTGGATGGCATCACTGACTCGATGGGCGTGAGTCTGAATGAACTCCAGGAGTTAGTGATGGACAGGGAGGCCTGGTGTGCTGCGATTCATGGGGTCGCAGAGAGTCGGACAAGACTGAGTGATTGAACTGAACTGACTGACTGACTGAATAGGGTTCCTTAAATTTTAGTTCCTTTATGTAGCTACTGGGCCTCCCGGGTGGCTCAGATGGTAAAGAACCTACCTACAATGCAGGAGATGCCAGTTTGATCCCTGGGTTGGCAAGATCCCCTGGAGAAGGAAATGACAGCCCACTTCAGTATTCTTGCCTGGGAATCCTATGGACAGAAGAGCCTGATGGCCTACAGTCCACAGGGTCACAAAAGAGTCAGACACAATTTAGAGACTAGGCAACAACATCTAGGCACTAGTTTGCGTGTCATATTTGCCAAAATACATAAGCATGTGCTCTGCCTTCAAGGTCAGACCTGCTCTTTTGAACATCACCTGTTCCTTCAGCCAATGCTCCTAAGTAGTAGGCTGAAGTATTCCTGCCTCTGGATGTGCCCAACTTTGTTTATACCTACTTGTCCCATGGCATGGCCTTCCCTATTTAGATTAATTGGGTTTAGCAAACAGCTTTTTGGAAAACTACATCTAACCCCAGGTTGCATAAGAATAATTCAGCCTGTAGGGGAATGGGATAATCTGGACTGAGTCCATGGGGTGGGTCCTGGTCCAACTTTATACCTAGACCCCTATGCAGCCTTGGTTAAGTTATTTTCCCTCTTGAATTCTTGACTACTCTATTTGTATCATGAGGAAGTTCAGTGAAAACGAGTATGTCTACTTTCTGAGTTGCAACGCAGACGCCTAAGATGCTATGCGGATGTGGAAGTAGAGCCAGAGATCTGTTCTAACAGTGACATGCCAGTTTTTTGAATAATTAATTACATCTTCAGAGAAGTGTTCTTGGCAGTTTTATAGGCATTTTCACTTTATTAGTTTGACGCTTTAGCAAGATTTCGCAGTGCTAAGTCAAATAGCCTCTGATCAACACCAGGGAACATTCTCTGAGCTTCCCATTCACTGCCATCTATAAATGTAACTGTCTCTTCAAAGAAAATGTACTTCTAATTACAAGGTCAGGCACTGAAAAAATAAACGTGAATCTAGGATGTGGAATGAGTAAGAGATATGAGAGGACCTTAGGGGTGTGTGTGTGTGTGTGAGATGGAGAGACAGAGGGCGAGAGCCTGATTGAGAGATGGAGCTTGTGATGGAGACCCTCTCAGAGTTGTCTTGAAGAACAAGGAGGCAGAAACATCCTCTCAGGGGTTGAACATTAAGCAACACATCTCCGCATCTGCTCCATCCAGCAGAAGAGGTTAGCCTAAGACCCTACATGGATTCCTGGGCAAAGGCTAGTGTCTTGACTGGATGACCAGTGGCTTGGAATGACCATGGTGGAGAGCTTGCTGGCAAGGAGCTCTGGGCCAAAAGGATGCAACTAGTTGGTGCCCAGCTAAATGCTTACCAAGGGTCCTCCACGGTGAAGAAGGCTCAGAAAAATCAGTTTAGCAAGACAACTCACTTTGCAAATGCTGGTCAGCTCCCTTCTCTGACCATTTCAGTGCTTGCTTNGTGTGTGTGTGTGTGTGTGTGTGTGTTTGCCTGATCTTAAGAAAATTACTCAGAAGCCACTTAAAACCCTTACCAAGATTACATGAGCAAAATTAAACTAAAGACTAGTGAAAACCCAGAGTTAAGATAATCTAGCAAAATCATTTCCAAACACTGCGTTTGCAGTTGAAACGTCTTAACACCTGTTTTTAGAGCTCCAAATGCCCATTCCCTAAGGGATTCCCTGGTGGCTCAGATGGTAAAGAATCTGCCTGCAATGTGGGAGACTTGGGTTCTATCCCTGGGTTGGGAAGATCCCCTGGAGGAGGGCATGGCAACCCACTCTAATATTCTTACCTGAAGAATCCCAGGGACAGAGTAGCCTAGCAGGCTACAGTCCAGGGGGTCTCAAAGAGATGGACATGCCTGAGCAACTAACTTTCACTTTCAAATGTCCATTTCCACAGTGCTTGCTAAAGGGTTTCTTCATGGAAGAGAGCCTGAGGGAATGCAGGGTCCCCTAAGAGGAATAATTATGGGATGTGGGAGGCCATGTGCTCTGGGGCTGCTATCTATGAGGGAATTAGAGGAAGCTATTGCACTGTTCTGAAAGGGTTTAATGGGAAAACAGGTGGAGAAGAACGTGGGTTTGTAGCCTTCCTCTGTACAATAGTCCTTCCAAACAAGAAATAGGGGTAAGAGTAGGTCTGGAACTTCAAACAAGCCATTTTCTCTTTCTAGCCTCAATTTCCTCAGCTGCGCTGGTGGAGTGAGGAGATGTTGTGAGGGACATAGTAGGGCTTCATGTGAGTGTTCATGAAACGGGAGAAACTCTCAGCACTGGGAGAACGGAAGTGACTGTGGACGTGTAAGGAGGCCTCCTGAGGTCAGTAGGATTCTTACTCCTGGGCAAAGAAAAGAGGCGTCCCCCACAGAAGGAAAACGACGGCACACTTAGGGGTGCTCAGGGAATTGGATGGGTTCCTGGTGAGTGGGGGAGACATCTGGCAACTGTGGGAATGACCCCACTGTCCTCTGGACAGGGACCTCAGAAGAGGGAGCTCTACTGCTGGGACTTCTCAGTGAAGGTCTAAACTCACTCTTTGTTCCAAGAAACCTACCTACTCTGAGCCCCATCTTCCTACCTCCAGAGCCTCAGTAAGAACCTAAGGAAAGGAATCTGACCTGTGGACAGTTTCTGGAGCCTCAAAACTCATCACCTTCCACATTCAGGAAGAAACACTCTCGCGTCCCTAGGTGGGAGTTTGGTGGTTGTTATCATCAAATGTGAGTTTGAGGAAATAAATGCTCCATGGGAGCTCTTTAGGGGCGTAAGTACAGAAGGAAGTCAATAGGGAGTCCCCTTCCATCCCCTCCCCCAGGTTCATATTTTGCTAAGGATTGCTTTAATAGATCTGGGAGGACTGATTCAGCCTCTCCCACTCCTCCCTTTGGCTTGTCTTCTCAGTAACAGCAGGGAATTGAGGATCTTCTTGATGTCCAGGGCTTAAGAATTGCCACGGAGCAGAGCCAGACCTTGGGAACAATGCTTAGTTCTCATGGTGGAGAGCAGGCCCAGATGCCCACCCGCTTTGTGGGAGCTGTAAATCAGGCCTCTCCAGATCCAGAGGAGGCCCCACAGCCACCTCCATGGTTTGTGTTCACGCCGGGAAAGCCCAGCTATAAACACTTCAGAACAAGACAAAGGGGTCTCAGCTAAATCTGAGACCTTTCAGAACTTGAAAGACAGACTCTAATATCTTCAGTCTCTGGAATCTCCTTCTGATCTATACTTCTACAACCAGCCTCAAGGCCAGAACGTCATTGAAAATGCTATCAGCTTTTCTGAGAAAACCTGTAAAAGGAACCAAACTAAAATGATCAGATGAAGACAGTTTCTGGTTTTGATCCATGTCGTAAGTTTTCCACCTGGTCCCTATGAAGTTTTTGTTGCATATTTCCTCAACTTCAAATTTTCTTTCAAAAGATAACTTTCCTATTTTTCAGATAACAGACATCCCACCTTAAGTGGCTCTAAAGTCAGTATCAACCAGAGATTAGGAATAGCAAGTTTGATTAACTTGAGCATGGGTGAGCCAGCACAATAAAATACACGCTTAAAATGCATTTGATATTAGATCTATAGAAGTAGTTGTATTTTAAATATCTGTTGAACAGACTGGCGACCAGTGTTATGAACTGAATGTTTCTGTCCCTCTTCTTCAATTCTATATGTTGAAATTTATAAGCCCAGGGCTTCCATGGTGGTTCAGATAGTAAAGAAACTGCCTCCAATGCACAAGAACTGGGTTCCATCCCTGGGTTGGGAAGATCCCCTGGAGAAGGGAACGGCAACCCACTCCAGTATTCTTGCCTGGAACATTTCATGGACAGAGGAGCTTGGCAGGCTACAGTCCATGAGGTCACAAAGAGTGGGACATGACTGAGCAGCTAACACACACACATACAAATGTGATGGCATTAGGAGGTGGGGCTTTGGGGAGATGATCAGATCATGAAGGTGGAATTCTGGAATTAGCGCCCTTATGAAGGAGACCCCAGAGAGCTGTCTTGCCCTCTCTGCCATGTGAGCACATAGCAAGAAAACAGCCATCTGCAACCCAGAAGACAGCTCTCACACTGCAGGCAGATTCTTTACTGCCAGAGCTCACCAGAACCTGACCCTGTCAGTACCCTGTCAGACTCCAGCCTCTGGAACTGTGAGAAATACATTTGTTGTTGATAAGCCACCCACTCTATGATATCCTGTTGCTCTGAATAAGACTTCCAGCTATAGGTTTATATAAGAAATGGTATCTAAATAAATAAGTTCAGTTGCAACCCAAGCCTACAAAGCCCTACTTCTTGGTCTTCCCTGGCCACCTCCCGTCACATCTCTTATCAGTCTTCCCTTCTCTTGTTCTGGCCAGCCACTCTGACCTCCTGACTGTGCCTGCAATATCAGGTAGGATAACCAGGCTTCAGAGCCCTGCTCTCTCTTCTCAGCCAAAGCCATTCGCCTCTCAGAAAGTCACACAGCTCCATCTTCTCTCCCCAAAGGGTGAGACTATCTGAAATCCCAGCTGCTCCCCACTTCCAACTCCCTCACCAGCTTTATTTTTCATCATGACAGTAATCACTACCCAGTCTTATGTTTCAGAGCTTTTCACTATTTCGTATCTGACTCTCCGACTCAAATGTAAGCTTCATGAGGCCGGCGACTACAATTCTTGCTTTTTCCTCAATGTCTGAAATGGTACCTGGCATAAAGAGGCCTCAGTAAATATCTGCTGGATTAATTTTTTAAAACTAGCAAGTAAATTTTTTGTGTGCTATTTTACAGATGCCATGGTAAACATTTTCATGTATGAAAGTGAAATTGTTAGTTTCGTGTCCAACTCTTGGCTACTGCCTGGACAGTAGCCTGCCAGACTTCTCTGTCCGTGTGATTTCCTAGGCAAGAATGGTGGAGTGGGTTGCCATTCCCTTCTCCAGGGGATCTTCCTGACCCAGGGATGAAACCGCAGTCTCTCACACTGCAGGCAGATTCTTTACTGCCAGAGCTCAAAATGCCTTCTGAAGCATCCTCTCTTCACTACCCTCTCCATTTCCTACCCACCTTCCTGTCTGTTAATGGTGTTTACTGTCTAACTACCTATGATTTGAAAGAATGTTGTCTAGTTTTCATGCACAGAATTTATCACATTATGTTTCCTTCTTGCCCGTACCTGCTTCTCCTTAGACAGAATGTGCTGGGAGGTAGCAGCACATTCTTTTCCCAGAACTAAACCAATTCCCAGGCGCACAGCAAGTGTGCTACAAATAGTTACTGAATTAATGGATGACATTTCAGGTAAAGGGAAAGAATAAGCAGAAACAGAGAGAAGATTCTTTTTGGCTTTCAGCATGTTTGTGAATGGAATTCAGAATCAGATTTAGATTTAAACCAGTCTCTACCACTTACAAATTCCTTAGTCTTGAGCAACTTACATACAGCAAGCTCTGGTTTTGTTTTGCATTTTGAAGGCCAGGATGAGACCCACATGCTCACAGAATTAAGTAATATAATATATGTAAGTGCCTGGGACTGGAATGGGTGGATTTAACTCAGATGACCATTATATCTACTACTGTGGGCAGGAATCCCACAGAAGAAATGGAGTAGCCATCATGGTCAACAAAAGAGTCCAAAATGCAGTACTTGGATGCATCTCAAAAACGACAGAATGATCTCTGTTCGTTTCCAGGGCAAACTATTGAATATCACAGNCGCCCCCCCCCCCAATTTTTTTTTTTTTTTCCAATTTGTCAGTGTCCCTCTTAGAATCTCAGACTTGAAACCAGACACACCCTCTCAGGTGAGGTCTGACCTCACGGAACTAAACAGGATCAACCACAACTCTCCCCAGCCCCGCCCCCAGCCCGCTTGCTGTGAGAGCTACAGAGGCTTGAGCAGGCTCACCAGAACTGATTGCTAAATTTTCAGGAACTCTGCTCGGTCGTTTTAAAATCACTGATAGCTTGCAGTCTGCCATGGTGACACCGCTATTGGCAAATACAACAGATAGGGGCTTCCCTTCCCCATCCTCTAGAGAGCTGGTTTAGCAGCATACCCTGGTCATGATCAATCCCATTCACCCTCTTTGGAGAGTTGTGATTCACAGGATTGGCGAAATCTGTAACCAAAGAAAGCAAACCACAGACCTCCAGACAAAGGCTACAAAAGGATTCACTCCTTTTAGATCTAAAGAACATGGGATAGGAGTTTAGTTCCCCTTGACTCCCTTGCATCGACAGTGACCACCTTTGCTAGTGAGAACATTTCTCTTGGGTTCGATTCACACTACAGCCACACCAGTTTCTATGGGGTGCTCACAGAGCCAGATGTTGAGTGATCCTGTTGAAACAAACAACAGCAAAAATGTTCACTGAACTGAACTGTAGAGACTGGTGCTGTGTTTGTTTGGGCACAAACACAGCAGCTGGTACAGTGAATGGCTTTTCCACAAACAGGAATTCTGTCAAATCTCTCCTCCTAAATTCTAGTATTAACTGTCCAGAATGACAGTCTGGCAACAAGGCTAAATTCTAGTCCGGGATCAGCCGCTCCGTGCATATTTGTTTGAAAGCCCGCCCCTTTTCCCTCTCTGGGCTTCAGTTTCTCCAACAGCAGTGAGGGTTGAGTCTCGGGACTTTTAACTCCAGGCGGCTTTTCCAGCTGCCTCCAGCTTGGGCCACAGTACCGCTGTTCTCACAAGTGCTGTGAGCAGAACGTGACAGTGGATGAGCAGCGTTTTTCCACGAGTTAATTTTCGCTGTGTGGAAGTGAGTCCCACCTCCACTCCTCCTGTTGTCCTGGGGATGGTTTGTTTGTTGTGACTCTCCTCGGATATTCTACAAATGNTCCAGAATGACAGTCTGGCAACAAGGCTAAATTCTAGTCCGGGATCAGCCGCTCCGTGCATATTTGTTTGAAAGCCCGCCCCTTTTCCCTCTCTGGGCTTCAGTTTCTCCAACAGCAGTGAGGGTTGAGTCTCGGGACTTTTAACTCCAGGCGGCTTTTCCAGCTGCCTCCAGCTTGGGCCACAGTACCGCTGTTCTCACAAGTGCTGTGAGCAGAACGTGACAGTGGATGAGCAGCGTTTTTCCACGAGTTAATTTTCGCTGTGTGGAAGTGAGTCCCACCTCCACTCCTCCTGTTGTCCTGGGGATGGTTTGTTTGTTGTGACTCTCCTCGGATATTCTACAAATGCTGATGAAATTATCCTCCATTTTGCAGCCCTTGGGGCTTGTTGTCTCCTAAAGATCACACCCAAGTCCAGACTAATTTTAGGTCACTTCTGGAAGCCAGGCAACCCAACCTGAAATGAAGCAGAGGTCTGGGGGAGCTTGGTAAAGCCTGTGTCCCTCTGCAAAGATCCTCTCTTTGGCTCTTACCTGAGCCCTTCTCAGGAGAAAATGTAGAAGGCTGTTTTCTTTTGCCAATGTTATGATTGCTTAGGAAAGGTCCAGTGCTGGTCCAGAACATCTTTGAAACATGTTCCTTCCAAGAGCCCAGGTTTCGAAATAAGAGGGTGCAGCATCATTTTTTGGCCTGCTCTAATATCCTCTCTCATCATGGCTCCAGCAACGCTGGCCCCCAGCTCAGCATCTTTACACTTCCTGTTCCCACTTCCTGGATTGCACTTCCCCACATGTCCGTGTAGCTTGATTGCTTTGAATGTTCACATGTTACCTCTCAGGCTTCCCTTTACCCTGTGTGAATAGCCATCCCTCCACCTATCTGTCCCTACTGCCCTCTTGAGTCTATCGCCATAGTCACCCTCTGACCATGATGTATTTATGTGCATTTAACCCTCCCCCAGGAAGTTATATCCATGGACATGGGTGCTTAGTTTTGTTCACCTCTAAATCCCTAACGCCTGGAACAGGGTCAGGCATAAGACAGATACACTATATATATTTACCAAATGAATGAATGTAGAGCTGATTCTCATTATTCACAGATTCCATGTCTGTGCATTTACCTACTTCCTGCAATTTATTTGTAATCCCTGAACAGTACACATGGCAGTTTCATGGTCATTCATAGCCACGTGCAGAGCATGAACATTGTGACTTGGCGGATGCACCTTTCCATCATTGCTGTTGTTCAGTAGCTCCGACTCTTTGCAACCCCATGGACTGTGGCACCCCAGGCTTCTCCATCTCCTGGAGCTTGCTCAAACTCATCTCCATCAAGTCAGTGATGCCATCCAACCATCTCATCCTCTGTTGTCCCCTTCTCCTTCTGCCTTCAATCTTTCCCAACATCAGGGTCTTTTCCAATGAGTCGGCTCTTTGAATCAGGTGGCCAAAGTACTGGAGCTTCAACTTCAGCATCAGTCCTTCCAATGAATATTCATGGATATTAATTTCCTTTAGGATTGACTGGTTTGATTTTTTTGCTGTCCAAGGAATTCCCAAGAGTCTTCTCTAGCACTACAATTCAAAAGCATCAGTTCTTCAGCGCTCAGTCAAAGCTATGGTTTTACCACTATTCATGTACAGATGTGAGAGTTGGACCATAAAGAAGACTGAACGCCAAAGAATTGATACCTCCAATGGGATATGTAACTCCAGCTCAAAGCAGAATAATATGATAGTGTGGAACAATTCCTCTGGCTTTCTAAATCCACCTTGAACATCTGGGAGTTTTTGGTTCACGTACTGTTGAAGCCTAGCTTGGAGAATGTTGATCATTACTTTGCTAGCATGTGAAATGAGTGCAATCGTACAGTAGTCTGAACATTTTTTGGCATTGCCCTTCTTTGGGATTGGAATGAAACTGACCTTTTCCAGTCCTGTGGCCACTGTTGAGTTTTCCAAATTTGCTGGCATATTGAGTGCAGCACTTTCACAGCATCAACTTTTAGAATTTGAAATAACTCAACTGGAATTCCATCACCTCCACTAGCTTTGTTCGTAGTGACAGCTTCCTAAGGCCTACTTGACTTTGCACTCCAGGATGTCTGGCTCTAAGTAAGTGATCACACCATTGTGGTCATCTGGGTCATGAAGATCTTTCTCATAGAGTTCTTCTGAGTATTCTTGCCACCTCTTCTTAATATCGTCTGCTTCTGTTAAGTCCATACCATTTCTGTTATTCCCAGCTAGGGTTGAGAAAAGTGATGGCCTGTCTTCTTATTTAAGCTCTCTTTGGTCTAGTGAGTGTTATTTTCTGAAACTCAGGTTCCTAATCTATCAATTTGTAATGATACTACCTATTCTCACAGCTATTTAAAAGAATAAGTGAGACAATTAACATAACCAAACGCCTAGTATAGCACCTGATGGACAGAGGTATACCACAGACATTCACTCCTCTTACTTTTACTAGTTTATGGCATATTTGCAACCACAGGACAAATACAGTTTGCTCTCTTGTGTCATTAAAAGCATTTTCTATGTAATCCTTGTTACTTTGAAACAGCCTACCGACTTTTCCAATCCATTCTCCTACTGTTGGACATTGAGGTTAGATCAGAATTTGAATTATATAACAGACAACTCTGTTGTTGTTATGTAACTCTTCTCTCCTTCCTAAGAGGTTTATTTCTTTATGAGGAAATCCCAGAGGTGGAATTATTGATTCCTTGAGTACAAACAATTATACAGCCCTGAGAGTAGATTGTAATAATGGTGATGAAAGGCGTTCTAGCAGACACTCCACGGAGTGTATATGCACTGGACTTAGTAGTTCACCAAATGATTCGCTCATTCTCCTTCATCTTTCCACTTTTCGGAGAATTCAGACCCAGAAGAAGCCTTAGTGATTATCTCATCATATCAAGGAAGGAAATTGAATCTACGGAAAAGAAGTGAGTTGTCCAAGATGATATGATCAGTCAGTGCCAAATAAAAACTAGACCCCAGGTCCAATGACTGTCCAACCACTGGTCTTCCCACCATCCCTTGGACAAATTGGAAAATAAGATGTCCCTAATAGGTGCAGTGTGGCCTTCCCTGTTGGCTCAGTGGTAAAGAATCTGCCTGCCAATACAGGAGACGTGGCTTCCATCCCTGGGTCAGGAAGATATCCTAGAGAGGGAAATGGCAACCTGTTCCAGTACTCTTGCCTGGGAAATCCCACGGACAGAGGAGTCTGGCAGGCTAGAGCCCATGGGGTTGCAAAGAGTCAGCCATGACTGAGCACAGCACACAGCGCCAGGGGCAGTAATACCGCTTCCTCGAGTTTTTCAGACCCATTGCTTTAAGGAAAAGAAATGTGATACAGTTGTTTTCTGATGAGAAATTTAAGCGTGCCCTTCTGTTCTATTCATCCCTTCTCTTTTTAACTTCTGTGTTGACACTGTAACAGACAGAACAAAGAAAGAGGATCTGGGCTGAAGTATGGGGTTCAATATCAGAAAATCAAAGGGAGAATCTAAAACTGACCAGTACGTTTCTGTCCCTGCACCTGACATAAAACCCTTCTCACTCAACTGCCTCCTGCTGGAGGTACAAAGACTGCAGCTCCTCTCGTGAGACTGTGAAGCAAAACCCGAGCAGTACTTTTCTGATATGATGATAACAGATCTATACACATAAACCATTGTGACAGTAATTAATCATTCCTGGAGAATGACAGGATTTTGAGGAACTGTCTGCTCTATTAGTGCAATTTTTAAACTGCTCTGGAACCTAGCTGTGTGCTTTGTTTCAAAAGGTGCCTGATGATACCAGAGTAGAACAAAACAGAACCATTCAAGTTTCATTTGAAGCTTTATTTCAGAAAAATATACTCCTTGTTTGATTCCAACCAAGAGAGACTGTTTGCCAGAAATTCATGGAACCATCCCCATGCAGGACCAATAAGACCAATGATTGACATAGGGTAAGAGAAAGAATTTCTCAGAAACCTGTACCACAGTCCTAATTCTGGGTTGGGGATGCGATGGCCTAGTCTGCCATCAGAAGGATTGTACTGACATGAAAACAGATTCTCCATTTTTTCTGTATAGAAGTTAGCAGCCCCCTATGTTTGCCCAAGATTGCCTGCTGTCTCTTATACACATCTTAGAGAGGGAAATGGCAACCTGTTCCAGTACTCTTGCCTGGGAAATCCCACGGACAGAGGAGTCTGGCAGGCTAGAGCCCATGGGGTTGCAAAGAGTCAGCCATGACTGAGCACAGCACACAGCGCCANCTCTGAGGTCCACAGAAATCTCTCATATAAAAGAAAAATATACACTAACCATAAAAAGAAATGCATATCCCATTTCCTTAACATTTAGTAAAGAATGTTTTCTCTTAACCCAAACCAAAGCCTTCTTTTCTTTCCATTTGGATATGATTATCTGTCCTTTATTCCAATCAGCAGCTGTCATGTATGTCTTGGATAAAGGGTCAACTTCTTCTCCATGAAGCCAGGTCTTATTTTTCCATAAAGACACTTATATACTCTAACACTGGCACCAAGAACATTAGCCAAGATTTTGGCTCTGTTTAAAAAGTATCTATCAGCAGCTATATATCTTGTACCCTCTGCACACTCAGCACTGCACTACAGAATGGGAGGTGTACCAAGACTTGAACAAAAATGCAATCAACTATCATTGAGCTCCTGCTCTATGGTGACAGAAATATGTCCATTCTAGATCCTACTTTGGAGGGCCCCAGAAGGGAGACAAGTAGACACACACACACACACACACACACACACACACACACACAAAAGCAATATGGCAAAGTAGAAAGAAATGTAAGTTACAGAAATAATACAACAAAGAAAAGAATTAGTTGCCAGGGAAGTGGGGATGATCACAGAAGGTCCCACTGAGGAGGGGACTGCTGATCTGCAGATGAATGGCAGGAAAAGGGAAGGGACCTTCAATGGCAAGGCCTTGAAACATCATCCAAAAAGGGAAAGTACAGATACATCAGATTGCAGGTATAAGACAGAGGCCACTGACTGTCATGGTGAACATTTGGGACTCCGTGGGTATATTGTCACACATGATTTGCTAAACTGGTCAGCAGAGATCAATGACCAAGAAGCACCAAGAGGATTTTGAGGACCCTCTCAGGCAGCAAGATGGAGGGTGGACTGAAAGAGATGGGTACTAGAAATAGAGAGAGCTCGTGGGTAAGAAGAGGTCTTTGCTGTGGCCTCATGGAGCAAGTGAGGAAAGGAGGGAAGGAGCAGCCTGCCAGGGCCCTTGCCCACAGAAATTACCCAGGAAGTGGAAACCCTATAGGGCGGTCAGCATCTTTGAGGAGGAATCAGGAAATGCCTGAGCCTGGTGACAAACAGCGGATATCCTGGACACCCACCTCTGGCTCCTGAGCTTTCCTTCCTCAACTAACTGATTCATAATTCTGCTAAGTGAAGGAAAGCAGAGGTCCCTCACATGTTTTCTCTGGCCCGATGGATGCCTGGCTCTCTAGGTGGGAAGGGGAGTTAGTAGAAATTTGCCCAGGCTGAGTCTCAGGAAAGTTTTATGACCAACCTAGAGAGCATATTAAAAAGCAAAGACATTACTTTGCCAACAAAGGTCCATCTAGCGGTTTTTCCAGTGGTCATGTGTGGATGTGAGAGTTAGACTATAAAGAAAGCTGAGCCCCAAAGAATTGATGCTTTTGAACTGTGGTGTTGGAGAAGACTCTTGAGAGTCCCTTGGACTGCAAGGAGATCCAACCAGTCCATCCTAAAGGAGATCAGTCCTGGGTGTTCATTGGAAGGACTGATGTTGAAGCTGAAACTCCAATACTTTGATCACCTGATGCGAAGAGCTGACTCATTTGAAAAGACTCTGATGCTGGGAGGCATTGGGGGCAGGAGGAGAAGGGGAGGATAGAAGATGAGATGGTTGGATGGCATCACCAACTCAATGGGCATGAGTTTGAGTAAATTCTGGGAGTTGGTGATGAACAGGGAGGCCTGGCATGCTGCAGTCCATGGGGTCACAAAAAGTTGGACACAATTGAGCGACTGAACAACTGACTGAACTGAACTGAGTCTCACAGTAGAACAAGTACCAAGGACATTAAAATGGCAGCCGTCACTTAGAAAGTGACTTTGCATGGAAATATTGAGGAGTCGGGAATAGAGGCTTCTTCCCTCTATAGGCCCCTGGTCTATATAGGTTTCCTGAGACGAAAGAGATAGTGAGACCATGATAGTAGTACAGGGCTGTGATTTCACAGGAAAGTTTCTGCTTGATCTCTGCTAACCAATTTAGCAAATCATGTGTGAAAATACACCCACTGGGAAAAGCCAAAAAAGGAAAAGCACGCAAGCAAGGGGCCAGATACCAAAAATGGGAGGAGGGATGTAGCTCCTATGACATACATATGTCCCTTCCTCTTTGTTCCCATTGGTTCTGTCCTAAAAAGGGACCAAGCAGACTATCCCATTCATAGCCCTGAATCAAAGTAATTGAGGCTCTGTAAGACAAGGGTAACTTCACTGACTCTGTTACCTTCTGTCCTAAAAGTTCAGAAGGGCATATGGATAAAGTGATTTTGATAAACAATAGGGCAAACAAATAAGGAGGGTTATAAACCATCATTACAAGTGATGCACCATGGAATATACTGGAACATTGTTAAATTTTTTTTATTAGACCAACCTTTGAAAGAGCATGCCTCATTATTATAATTTCAATTACTATAACTCACATCATTGGATTCTTGTTATACCAGCCCTACTACTCAGAAACATTTACAACAATCAGCAATTCTTTCACTGAAGGCCCACAAATTACACTAAAAAGTATTGATAATTTCCTCTAATCACTTATTTTGAACAAGACATGAATGGAGATGAACGTGGAAATGAAATATCTTATGAACATTTCAGTTTTGATCCAAAGGACTGATTCGTCACCACATGAAAGCACAATGGGCAATTACCAGATGGTTGAAATGACAATTAACTTCATCCTTAATAATTATAATTTGACAGACAATAAATCAAGATGGCAGCCATCTGTAAATAAACACCCACAGAGCCAGCTAAACAGTATTGCACAATAGCTTAACCTCATAAAACCAGCAAACTAGTTCTGACTAGTGAGCAAGTAAACCTCCCAAAGACCAGAGAGGAGCAAATTTTTGGGTCACCATGTTCCTACATTTGTTTTTGATTTTTTCCCCCCAGGACAATTATTGTTATTTTCCATGAAACATTAGGTCATTTTATAATATGGGATTATGACTTTTGGATTCAAGTGAAATTGTTCTCTCAAATAGCTCTACCCCACAGCCTTATATGGGCTTCCCCGGTGGCTCAGATGGTAAAGAATCCGCCTGCAATGAGGGAGACCCAGGTTCGATCCCTGGGTCAGGAAGATCCCCTGCAGAAGGGAATGGCTTTCCATTCCAGTATTCTTACCCAGAAAATCCCAGAGGAGGTTTGGCTGTAGCCAGCACAGAGTTGGACATGACTAAAGCGACTTAGCAGCAGCAGCAGCAGGCACACAGAGGAGTCTGGCTGGCTACAGTCCATGGGGTTGCAGAGTCAGACACGACTAAGCAACTCTGCCTGCACACACAGGATCTTATATAGTCCTCAGGATATCTAGCCTTGACCACAGAGCAGCCTCTACCGAGTTTATTGTCTTCTATCTTGAAGACCTCTCCTTATCTTCCATTATTTTCTCCTACTTCCATTTTTCAAAACTTTTTGCTGAATTTTGAAAATAATAATGGTGCTAATATCAACAATAACCACCACTTGTATTCTTTATTTTCAGCTAACTGATCTCTATGCATTTTATTGGTCAATTCTCTTAGCCCTCTCAAGTGGACATCTTTTTTCTTTCAATTACTCTTGAAAGCACGAAGGCCAAGAATCATCTAGTCACTTGCCCATAGTCATAAAGTTCATAATTGGTGGAAAAAGGATTTTAACTCAAGTCTGTAATCCCAAAGCCATTGTTCTCAACTCTGATATTTATCTGACAGTTTTTATTTCTTTTCCCAATTTTTATGTTAGTCTTTTTTAAAAAAATCTCATCAAATGTCTTTTCCTTGTTCTGTCTTAGCTACTCCCACTCTTTGCTAAGAACTGTCAAATCTATGTTTAACCCCGATCTATCTCAGGAGTACTAGATTCTCACAGTTAACATGCTGCTATAGTCCACCTGGATTTATTCTTTCATGCAACAAAAATCTACCAAGCAACTGTAGATGCAAGAGAGTGGAAGTCGGGGGGGGGGCAGGTGGAGACAAATAATGGATAAAATCTAAAGGTGAAATATAGAGTGTGATAGACGGTGATACATGCTAAAGAAAAAATACACAGAAGTAGGAGAGGGGTTGGAAGATCAAATGTAAAAGGGAGGAGCCAGTTTAGATAAGGTAGCCAGAGGAGGCTTCGCTGAGCAGATGCCATTGGAGTGACGAGCTGAAGGAAGTGCATTTGATGGAGCTCATTAGATGGACATTTGAGGAAACCATTCTAGGCAGGGGACCCAGTCATTGGAAAGACTCATAAACAGAAGCACTCCAAGCACGTCTGAGGAACACTAAGAGATCCAGTGTGGCAGTGTGACACCAAAGAGGGCTAAAGTAGAAGAAGAAGTCTAAGCAACAGTGGGGCCAGGGGTTGGGAAAACTCAGTCATGCAAACCACCACTGTAAATACTTGGAGATTTTACTCTAAGTAAGACGGAGATGCCTTTGAGAAGCTAAGTACAGAGGAGTCATGGTCCGACTTTTTCAAGAGGACCACCCTGGCTGCTGGGTCGAGAACAGGCTGAGGAGGGCAAGGTGGAAAGCAGGGAGGCAGTTTAGAAGACACTTTTGATAATCTTATAAAATATGATGATGGTTTTGATGAGAGTGGTGGCCTTGAAGATGATGAGAAATGGCCATATGCTGTATATATTTTGAAGAAAAAGCCAGCAGAATTTGCTGAAGGATCAAACATAGAATTTAAGAGACAGGAATCATGGAAGACTAAAGAACAGAGTTGCCAATTGCTAAAATGGGGAAATTTGCTGGGAAACAGGTCTGGGGACTGTGATTGAGGACATGATCAGGAGTTTAGAACTGGTTGTTTCCAGGCAAGTTTTGTACAAAACGGACATCTATTATTTCCAGTTTAAAACACATACACACACACAAACACACACATCCCTCACATACCTTCTCTTATATATTCCTCACTTCTATTAAGAACATCACCATTCTGTCCAGGTATTCATGCTGGACTTAAGGGCCTTTTTTGATGCTCCCTGTCCACTCGGCATTAGACAAGTTCTCGTTCCATGAATATACCTTGCTTTTCTGTTCCAATGCACAAGTCCTTCCCTCAGTCTACATGGTCCACCCAATCATATTCCACTCTACCTTGCTCAGCCAATATCAACTTATTCTTCAAGATATAACTTAAATGTCTCTTCTCTGAAGCTTTCTGATGAGCCCATGAGCAAAATCAGCTGCTCACTCCTCTTACTCAAATATCACTTACTCATCAAGCCAATATAACTTTTTGCATTTTGGGCATTTGTTGATACTTGTTGTATAGCGTGCATGTCGGAATGATGAGAGATGAGGCCAAGAGAGGAAAAAAGAATGAGTTCAAGAAGGACCTTGAAAATTATGCTAAGGGCTTGTACTTAGTCATGAAATTGATAGGGAATAATGATATTGCTTGAAGAAGGTGAAGAGTCTGGTTCCATGTGAGTCTTCAAGGATTCACTCTAGACCCCACATGAAGCATGAGAGGGCAGGTAAAGAAAGACAGGCAAGACTTGATAAGCTCTTGAAATAAGACAGAGATAACGAGGATACAGTGGAGCCTGGCAGGTTATAGTCCATAGGGTTGCAAAAGAGTCAGTCATGACTTAGTGACTGAACAACCACAATGGGGATGAAGACGTGAAAAAAATATGACTTTTCTGAACTAGACTTCATAAGACTTCGGGACAATAACACTTTTGAGGCTTATTAACTCATTGAGCTTGTTCAACCTTCTCATGAGGGAGACAGAATTTTTATTTCCATTTTAAAAGGGGTTAAACTAAGACACAGATAGACTGAATAAATTGCCCAAGTCACACAGCTATTAAGTAGCCGAGCCTGGATATGAATACAGGCAGTTGCTCTAGGACCCATATTCTTTCCCCCTATCTTATACCTCCTACAACATAGTGAATTAATATAAAACTATATTTAGCTGCACAAGAACATTTTTCCAACCAATATCAATCCAAATTTAATGTCTACTTCAATATTTTCATAAAACTGCCCTTCTAAAATGCACCATTCATGAACAGTACATGCTATAACTCGTGTTTATATGGATGCTTAGCCACTATGTTATGTTTTTCTTAGTCTTTCTTCTCCCTCAGTCAAATGAGGGGAAACATCTAGCATATGGAAGCATTTCCACGCTACAAGTTATGCTGAAGGGGAATATTATGCAATTTGCAAACACTGTCAAATGAAATATAAATATGCATTAGACAAATACAACAGAGACAAAAATGTCTTTGTATGGATGATTCATTTAGTCATTCATTTTTTCACTCAACAAACTTTCATCAGGTACCCACTCTACGGCAGAGGTGAAGTAGTCAACAGCGAAAAGAGAGAGATGAATTAGACTTAACCCTTGTCATGAGGAAACTCACAGTCTCATGATTTTTATTTTTAAATGGCCACAGCTGAATGGCAATTATTGCAGTTGACTCTCAGTAACCATCTCAGAGATAAACAGAGTTCTGTGCTTTGATTCATATAGAATTACAATCTCTAGCCCATCTTCATCTCTTATCAGCTGGACATGTCACCCCATCTATCTGAGCCTCTGTTTTCTCAAATGAAAATAAGACACTACCTTGCAGGAAGATTATGGGAATTAGGCATTACGCAGGGCAGATAAACTCTAGTCTGAGCCAATGCAATCAAGGAATGACTCTTGAGACCCTCATTTTCAATCACCAGTTGAAATTGGCTTTTCAGTCACCAGTACTCTTTCCAAGGGTATAATCAAAATTCACAACTAACCAAACATTCCCACATATTCCAAAACTATCAAATGTTAACAACAACAAACAACAATAAACCAAAAGCTCCCCTAGCAGCTTCACATAAGAAAGAAACAATCCTAACTATCAGGAACTGAACTGGCCAAGTTCTTGGAAAAGCAGCCAATGCTTGCTCAACAGCTAGTGCACGCCAGGAGGAAGGACAAGTTTGTTGAGCATCAGCTTATGGATGCGGAATTAAACTTGATGAAGAAAAGGTGAAGTTCTAATGAGGTGGATGAACCTAGAACCTATTATACAGAGTGAAGTAAGGCAGAAAGAGAAAGATAAATATCGTCTTCTAATGTATATATCAGAGAAGGCAATGGCACCCCACTCCAGTACTCTTGCCTGGAAAATCTCATGGACGGAGGAGCCTAGTGGGCTGCAGTCTACGGGGTCGCACAGAGTGGGACACGACTGAAGCGACTTAGCAGCAGGAGCAGCAGTCCATATGTACGGAATCTAGAAAAGTGAAGAATTTATGTACAGGTCAACAGTGGAGAAACAGACATAGAGAACAGACTTATGGACATGTGCAGAGGGGAGGAGAGGGTGAGATGTAGGAAAGAGTAGCATGGAAACTTACATTACCACATGCAAAACAGATTACAAAACAAAACAGATACATACATTTAAGAAAAAAGAACTAATGTCCCTGTGGAGAGAGAAAACCAGAATTCTCTTGAAGATGTCCCAATAGGTTTTCTTCAGAGAAGTGACACCAGCTAAATGGTTAATTCTCTCCAGATAGGGAGACCCCAATAAACAAGTTTCCAGGAACATCACAGTCCCATCCATTACTCCAGCTGTGACTCATCAGGGGACTTCCAGGAAGAACTTAATAAGAGAAAAGTAAGACGATCAGACCAGTTCCTCAACATTCACAAGGCAGACATCTCACCATGTAAGGGAGAACTGGTGGAGGAGTAACTGAAGGAAACCAACAAATACTAAATACATTCCACGTGTCAAGCATTGTGTCAAGCTCTTTTACTTAGGCAACTTGTTTAATATTCACAATACCTCAATCAGGTAGGTAAGTGGTTATTATAATCTCCATTTTACTGGATGAAGAAACTGAAACTCAGAGAAGGTAAGCTGAAACCCTCATGAAGCAGTTTAAGAAAAGATCCCAATATCTGATTATTAGTAGGTAGAACTTGAATCCAGATCTTTCTGACACCTAAACGTATATTCACACTGTTATGCCACTCTGTCATAGTAAAACCTGAAATCAGTTGGTATAGGATACCCCAAAACAATTTCTGCCCTTCTCTATCTGTCGTGAACCCCCAGGAGACTGACCTCAATGATTCCCAGTCTCCCTTGCCCTCTGGCTTTTGGCTGGGCATGGCAGCAAGTGTTCAGAGGATACAAGTGGAGAGGGTAGGGAATTTATTCTCCTGTTTCCATCCAGCCTTGCTGTACTGAGCCATGCCGCATTCCTCAGCTACAGGTCCTGTTGGACCTTCCAGAGTACTTCCCAGGCACCCACCCTCCAAGCCCTACCCCCTTACCCCTTCTGCCTGAGGCAGCAAGAGCTTCCTGATGCTGACAATTCCTGAGTGCCTCCCACTCCTTGTCGATTCCCTTAACCATGTCCATGCTTCTTAAATACTCTCTTCACAAAATTATATTCCACTAAACCCTTTTGAGCATGCCATTTGTTTCCTACTAAGACTCTAATGATATATACTGAGTCAAAAACTATTGTTATTTAATTCTACCATAGTTTAGACTCTTAAATTGATCTTGGGATATCTTGTAAATAGCATCAACTTGCATCTTATGGAAATGAATCAGCTAAAATTACAGTGCACACATTTTGTTTGGATTTGATGAGCTCGCTAGAGGGACAATAAACTCCCCACATGTTACTGGCAACCACTGTGGTGAATGATACTTCCCAGTCACATTTGGAATGTGATTTTTTCCATGAGGCTGTGCTACAAAGATGAAATCCAAAGAATATGAAAACACACTTTAAAGATCCTGCCAAGAAGTTCTCTAGAATGTATGCAAAGCCGAGCTAAAACGTTTGTAACTCTGTCATAGAAAGTGGGGCTTCAGTTGGGAAAACGTGATTGAGATTACTTGAGCTCCCCCAGTTACTGGCTTTTGGAAATGATGAGTGAGTAATGTGAAAATGAACTGAGAAACATTTCAGCCTGAATGGCCTTTTTGAAGTTTTCACAGGGCTCCTACACAATAGGAGTTTGTCCAGGAAAGAAATAAATCAAAGAGGCCAAAAGGGAGGCTCCAAGTCATACCTCAGTGGGTGTGCTAGGTGAAGGCTGAGGCTGTTTACACACATTAGAATAAAGTTGAGATCTGAGTTCCTTATTCCCCAAAGTATGCACTTTCTCCAAAAGAAAATGCCCCAAAAAAAAAAAAAAAAATTGCCAGCTACTTCTCCAGAAAATTATCATCACGATCATCTCATTCTCTACCTTACTCCACCCAGAAAGACCTACCTGTGGTGAGTTACAGGCACAAGACACAGGAGAGGTGTTTGGCTTGGGGAAAGTTTAAGGAGACAGATTTTTTGTTGCTGGGGTTCCTCAGTCTGATGGCTTTTGGCATTACTGAAGACATGGTACTTCGACTTTTATGCGTTATCCCCTGAAGGATATTTTGTAAGAGAACATGCGTTCTCTTCTAAACCCACCTGTGAATCATTTAGTGTCTGTCTTCCCAGGCTGCCCCAGCAAAGTCTTACTGCGTGCACTTTACACCCACAGTAGAGCACAGAGCAGATAGGCAAATATTTGCATGAGCCTATTTTTATTTCCAGTCTGCGACAACTTTGGGGGCGGGGTAGGGAATAGGGCTATAATCAGCACGGTCAAGCTTTAACTGCCCTAGACACTGGAGGTGCTCTTTTCCATTCCTCTCCTAGCTGCGTGGCTCTAAGCAAGTTACATAGCATCCCTGGCTTTCCCCATCCATGGACCAGGGACACGAACTCTTGCTTCGTGACGTTGCTGTGATGACTACATACTGTAATCTTTGTGAAGGGCCTAGCGCGGTGATGGGGAAGGTTTCCTAAAATCTAGCTCATGACATTCCTTCCAAACTGATACCAAGGACACATGATATAAGAAGCACAAAAAACGATGGAGGCTATTAAAAGATGGTCTCTGTTTGGAGGAAACCTGAATTAGTGGGCAATCTGATCTCACTAGTAAAGCTTCTTTATGAATGAACATTGCAGAACTATGCTGAGGCCAGTATCACACCTCGTATGTGAGGACCAGGTTTCTAGCTAGACAAACAGCTTTCCACTTTTTAACAAATCCAAACATCCATACATTATCTGAGTTTTACATACAACATTTGGTTATTTTACAATAACCAAATGTACTGCATTTGGTTATTATGTCTCTTTTCTTAATTCTTTTAAATTAAGAAAGGCCCCCTTCAATGGGCCCAGGAAGAGGCCAGGCCAGTCCTTATGTAGAATGACCACTATCTAAACTTGTTCCCTTCTGCTGTCTATATCTTTTGTTTCCAGCAAGCTGGAAGATGGACCTAAAGGTTTGGTTATATTTTAATTAAAAGTCTCTGACAAGAACACATCATAGGTGAGTAGATCTACTTCATATTATCTCACATTTGGAAGCACAATACACTGTATTGTGTATTGTGCCCATAAAGGAGATTAGTAATATTGACATCAAATAAACTGACCCTATTTAGAGAGGAAAACCCTGAAGTTAGGGAGGTTAGTAACATGCCTAATATGCAGTTAGTAAGAGACTGAGGCATAATTCAATCTGTTACCTGCCCGTGAAAGGCAGGGAGAGAGGACTGATGGACAGTCTCAAAATACTCTAAGTGGACCACCAGAAGCGTATGCTGCTGCATCGAAGCAAGACGGCAAGGCACACTCTTTGGAAGAGGATTAAGTCTCCAATGGCAGTGGGTGGGAATGGGGTTATGAGCTGTGATCAGTTCAACATATGACCTGACAAAAGCTTAGTGGGAAACCTTCCTTTAAAAGTTTGTATTACAATCAACTAGGCATCAGAAATAAAGTAAACTTTTTAATGCTCTCTTATAAACATATTTGTATTGCAATGTTTGAGAGAAGGCGGTCAGAGGCTTGTGAAAAGCACCCTCAACTAGCTTATCTGGCACATAAGAGCCAGTTAATAGCTATTTGTTAATTGAATGAACCTATCTGTGGCAAGTGTCATCCTGCTTGACTGTTAATCAGTTCCCAGGGCCAATGGTTCTAGTTCCTCAGTATCTCTTGACTGCATCTTCTCGTCTGCATCACTTCTCCAACTGCTTTAGGGGGAGCCACGATCTCTCCTGAAAATACTGCAACAGCCCCTAAATTGGTCTACTCTTCCATTCTTACACCTTCCAATCATCTCTCTACAATGCTGCCAAAATAATTCTTACCACTACAAAGTGGATTTAAAATTGGCTTAAAATCCTTTCAGTGACTTCTATTTATACTTTGGTAAAATTCAAGGGACTTACCCTATCTTATGAGGCGCCGCATGATCTCGTCCCATCGACTTCTGCAGGCTCATCTTTTCCCTTCGTATCCGTAGCTCTACTCCATCGGTCTTTCCTCGCTCCCTTATCATGTCAATCTCTTTCCTGCTTTTGAGTCTTTGCAGGTGCTGTTCCTTTTTTCTGATGTCCTTTCCCTCATACCCTGAACTCCTAGACCATCCTTACTATTTTACCTTGAATAGCACTTTTTCAGGGGTGCATTCCCTGACTCACAGATTGGGTTAGATCTGCCTATTATAGCCTTCATTTAATGCCTTGCTATTACTGTTGTTTTAATTAAATTTGTGGTTTAAAAATTGCTTGTATGTATGGACATATGTATGCCTTTCTAAGCTGTAAGTTTCAGGCTAGAAGGAACTACCTAGGTTAAAGTCATATTTGTAATCCCTCGTATTCCCTGTAGGTCTAGCACAAAGCAATTCTTAATTAAAAAAAATTGAAACTATGAATGAAATTTATGAAATTTATCATTTCATAGTTCTAATCAAACATCACATCTAAAACTGGTCCTCAGTCCAGTTTGGTCCTCAGTCCTGTGTACAATTTCAGCTTTGGAATCCCTGTTTAGACAGTTGAGAGGTCTGCAACATTAGGATCTTGGGTGCCCTGCGATTTTGACTCTAAACATAGCTCTGGAGCAATTCTTTCCTTCATTCATATCAATCATAACATGGTAGGCACAATAGTAGGGCTTCCCAGGTGGTCCACTGGTAAAGAACCCGCTTACCAATGCAGGAGCTGCAGGAGATGATGACCCTTTTGATCCAGGGTCAAAAAGATCCCCTGGAGGAGGAAATGGCAACCCACTCCAATATTCTTGCCTGGAGAATCCCATGGACAGAGGAGCCTGATGGGCTACAATCCATGGGGTTACGAACAGTCAGACATAATATCACAACTGAGCACACACACAGGCATAATAGTAAGGGACAGGGCAGGAGCCAGGGAAGTTCAAAGGAGATTTCTCTCCATATTTGGTGTAGGGGAAGTGGAGGTGTCAGGGATCACACTCAAAAGGAACAGACTCCTGACCTGAGTTTATTAATAGAATTGAGTTTTTCAGGGGAACACGGAGGGTGGTATGGGCATTCCAGGAATATGGAACAGCTTGTGAAAGGAATGGAGGGAGAGACAATGTGGCATTTTCAGGGCACTGTAAATGTGGCTAAAGAGTGAGCAATGAGAGCAGCAGCCAGTGAAGCAAGTGAGGTCTGGATCACAAAAGGTCCTCCTGCCATGTTAAAGGAGTTTAAACTTGATGCAAAGTGTGATGGGAAGTCAGTGAAGGCAGTATAGCAAGGAGTGAAATGAATAGATATGAATTTTTAAACAACTGCACAAACTACAGCTCAAATGAAGAAGAAAGACAAACTCCAATTCAGTAACAGTATTGAATTCAATTTGATAATTCTTGACTTTGTCAGGACATGTGTTTTTGTACTTCTTTTTCCACTTGCCAAATCAAACATGCCTATGGCACTGTGTAGAAGAAGTATGATCTGCTAGTTAACCCTTTCCCTCTCTATTGAAAGGAAGGTTGGATTATTGTATCTTTTGATTACTTACACATGGGCAGCCACACCACCACCATCACTCACCCCCCCCCCCC
>SJYA01001238.1:0-17647 GCA_006410615.1 Neotragus moschatus
TGAGTGACTGAACTGAACTGAACCGAAATCAAACAAACCAGCTGTGTCAACTCCATTTAATTTTAAGTGGAGGGCAGCGTTTTCACTTTCTGAACATTTTATCACAATTATTCATAGACCTCAAATGCATACAATTATATTGAACTTTTAGCCATTCTCTCCTGAAAACAAGCCATGAACTCTTAGCGGAAATGTAGTCTGACCACCACAACACTTAAATACGAAGCAAAAAATGAACTGCAAAGTGACTGAATTAACTGAATTAAAAGGCAGTCGAGGGACATCGCTGGTGGTTCAGTGGTTAGGCCTCCAAGGTTCCACTCCAGGGGCACAGGTTCAATCCCTGGTCGGGGAATTAAGATCCTGCACACTGCAAGGCACAGCCCCCCAAAATACAAATGAAAAAATAAAAGGCAGCTGGTCTTGTAAACTCTCCGACTTTGGAAGAAATTAAGCCCTACAGGAAAAATAAAAACACAAAGAAGTGTGGCTCCAGAGTTGCTTCTTTTGGTAAAGCTTCTCAGATTTCTTGGAAAGCAAATACTATAATATTATAGCAAAATAATACTGTAGACTTTCCATATCGGTTGCTTCCATATTGCTTTCCCTACCATGGCCACATGAATCTCTAGAGCAAGTAGGAACATTCCTTTGATAGGGAAGAGATGGAAACGGGCGAGGTGATCTGCGTGCAGTAACAGCAGGAGATGCTGGATGAGACTCTGCCTAGAGATCCAAGGCCTTGGTCCGAGGCCTGGCTGTGACTATTCTTCACTCTGGACAGTCTTACACCTGCACGTGGAGGGAAAAGCAACTGGATCACTTCACCTCTGTCTCTGAGAAAGGAACCACATGGACCTTGAAAAAGGGAACTTGGCAATTCCAGGGGTAGTTCTGGCTTCAGTTATGACTTGCTGAAGAAGGTCAAGTGATGTCACCAGGACCTATTTTCTTTTGATTCTTCAGCCTCTGATTAGCCCTGTTTCTAGACAAGCCTCTTCCCTGTGGTGGCAGTTTGGCTGCTATAGTTTCAAACCTAACCTCCTAGGCCTTCAAATCCAGTGAAAAAGAAAAAAAAAAATCCCCTCCTCAGGATTCAATATTCAGGTTTTATTATGTCCTATTGGTTCAGACTGAGTGGATAAGTCAACGTGGCCACATATTGGGCCAGACCAAGGTCACATTCTCTACCCCTTTGACTAGGCTAGGACTATAAAGAGGTATAATTCTGTAGAAGGAGACTCCAGGGACCCCCCTCCCTCAGCTTCTTCAGTAAAATGGCAGCCTTTGGTTTCACTGTGTCTCTTAGATTTCACATTGTATGGGAGCAATACTTTTCTATGGAGGAATCAGGGGATGTCAGAAAAAAGGAATGGTTGCTGAATATGGGTAAAAAACCAAAAACACACCACCCCTGTGTTTTAGGAGCTTGTTCATGCTTGGAACTGCCAACTATTAAGAGAAACTCTGCTTCATATTTGGCTTCCAGGACTATGCCAGCTGTGAGGGAGTGAAGCTGAAAAAGTCTGGAGAGTCTGTGCCCAGCTTATTAGCACCATGTTCAACCTCAACAACCAACCTTTATCATCATTTAACAAGTCAGTAGCCCAAGCATCCCATTGTCCCCTGGCTTGTGTGCAGGTTAGCAAATGTCACCACCTAGAACCAAGATGCTTCTTTCATGGTCTAGAGAAGAAAGGAGAGCAGTGTTTCCAGTCTATAACTAATGGTGTCATTAAACTGCTCTATTATACTACCCAGTGACAACTGATAAATTACCATCAGCCCCCAAGCCAAACAGAATTCAGATCATAAATATGTCTTATTCTGAGAATGTAACAAAGTTAATAGGCTGCTGCTGCTGCTGCTAAGTCGCTTCAGTCGTGTCCGACTCTGTGCGACCCCGTAGATGGCAGCCCACCAGGCTCCCCCGTCCCTGGGATTCTCCAGGCAAGAACACTGGAGTGGGTTGCCATTTCCTTCTCCAACGCATGAAAGTGAAAAGTGAAAGTGAAGTTCGCTCAGCTGTGTCCGACTCAGCGACCCCATGGACTGCAGCCTACCAGGCTCCTCCATCCATGGGATTTCCCAGGCAAGAGTACTGGAGTGGGGTGCCATTGCCTTCTCTGAAGCTGATAGGAATATAATTTAGGAGCCAAAAAGTGTTATGTTTTTCATGCTACAGGTTTTTGTTATCTTCAAATTGCTAAATGTAGTACGAGTTAGATTATGATACATGAAAATAGTTTCATTTTATTAGTCAGGATAGGCTAAAGGAGGGCTTCCCTGATAGCTGGTAAAGAATCTGCCTGCAATGCAGGACACCCTGGTTCAATTCCTGGGTTGGGACAATCCGCTGGATAGGGGATAGGCTACTGATTCCCAAGCCCAAGTATTCTTGGTCTTCCCTTGTGGCTCAGCTGGTAAAGAATCCACCTGCAATGCGGGAGACCTGGGTTCGATCTCTGGGTTGGGAAGATCCCCTGGAGAAAGGAATGGCTACCCACTCCAGTATTCTGGCCTGGAGAATTCCATGGACTGTATAGTCCATGGGGTCGCAGAGAGTCGGACGCATGGGGTCACAAAGAGATAGACACAACTGAGTGACTTTCACTTTCACTTCACTTTCAAAAGGAAAGGAAAAGTCTTAGTAAGGGACTTCAGCCTGTTTATGCCAGAATTTTGTTAGCCTTAACTTTTAAGTCACTGAACATTCCAGAATTGTTTCCGTTTTATCCTTAGGTTAGTCGACACAGGAGATGTTGTTGGGAAATTCCTTAAGGAACTGACTAGGCTGAAGTTTGCTCTTCTAAGACCCGGACTTCAGAAGGCAGTACCATGCTAGTTCTGCTTTAAAAACGTCCTTTCCCCTTTTGTGTTTCATACTGACATCAATGCTAAAGGACTGGTTCCCATTTTAGTAGTTGATGTTGAGGTTTGGATGATCAGAATTCAGAGTTGCAAGCAACCAAAGCTTACCTAGTATGATTTATTTGCACAAATTTCTGGTCATATAGAACTAGGCTTGGAAACTGAGCAGGAGTCAGGGAAGGAGACAGCAGGCTGGACTGCAATCCCAAACAAGTCAAAAACTCAGTCTGGTAAGGCCCCTTCTGCCATTGCCATTGAACACTTGGTTGCCCCTGGAAACTGGATTCCATTGGATTAGGTCTAGGATAAATATAGGATGCCTAAAGCTGAATTTTAAATAAATAATGTTAACTCAATAAATAATGATAACTCAAAGTGGCCTCTGTCTTCCACTAAATCTTAAATTTCTCAGACATACAGGTGGGGCAGCAGTGAAGTTTAGATATTTGGGGAGAAAAAAAGAGAAATGCCTACTCTATTTTCTCTTTAACATACAATCTTTCCTTTTCTTGTCTGGTGAGTTGGGAACCAGGCATGATACTGTCATTTTCTTTGCCAGTTTGACTGGTTCAAGAACCCAGGTCTCTCCTTGACTACCAGGGTTGTTTCAGGATGGGGTATATGACCCAATCTGGACCATGGAGATGAGAGGAAAGTTTGCTAGAAGATTCTGGGGAAAGTCACCTTATTCCTGAAATCTGCATTGAGAAATGATCTCATTTTCCCTCCAGATACTGTGTTCTGTAGTCGTAAGGCTGGGAAATCCTGAGCCATCTTACTTCCAACCTGAGATGAAGAGCATGGAGAGAAAACAAGGCAGAAAGCATCACGGTAATTGCAGAGGAGAAGGGCTGGAGCCACTGGATGAAACCATTCACCCCACCGCCACCTGATGCCTCTCTTGCACCTGGACATTCAGTGCTGTGTTAATAATACATTTCTGTCTGGCTTCAGCAACTTCAAGTTGGATGTTCTGACACTTCAGCCCAAAAAAAACCTGACTGAGAAAAGGATTCATGAATATGTAAGCCATTTTCATAAACTTATCATCTGTTGAATTCTGAAAGTTCAGCATCGTGTGTTTTGATTGAACTAGGAACTGTTGCTCTTGTGAAACTGTGAGGCAAAGATTAGTATTTAAATGAATACAATGCAAACAACTAGAGCTCTGCTTCATTAGGCCAGGGAAAGAAGCAGTTTATGATTGTTGCCAGATTCTTGCTTTTTTTGCATGAATGCCCCAAGAGGATGAGCCAGACTCCGAGGGAGAGAGATGCATTTAAATTCCTGGAAAGGCCTCCAAAACAAATGTAACTAGTATTTTAGAAAACACTGCCCACCCTTCCTCTTCTTTCTTCACCCAGGGGACAGCTGCTGCTTCGGCCTGTCTAACAAGCCTCCCCATTTCTTTGGGTAATGACACCCATCTCTTCCTTGGGATAACTCTCCCCTCCATTCCCTGTAATTCTGTTGGGACCAGTCAGGTAACCACCCCTGCCCCTACCACTAGGCCCAAGAATGGGCAGCTGACTTCAGGCCAATCAAACTCTCTCAGAAGAGCTTAGCTCTCAAGGCTAATGATACTCAAGGAGTAATGCAAGAGGGAAAAATCACAGGAGTCACTCCTAAATGGCTTCTCCATGAATTTATGTTCCTGAGATGCCTGGAAATGCCTGATTCCTGTCCTTCCTGAGGCTTAATACTGGGGGGCCTCCCCAGTGGCTTTACTTAAAGTAGTCAGCCTGAGTTTCTCTTGTAGGTTGTCAAAAACCTTAGCTGACATTTTCTGCCTAAACAGTCCTTGAATACAATCAGCCCTTCACTATGATGTTACATTTTTAATTTTTACTAGGCATATGTGAATATAAGTCAGCTATAAACCTGTTTATTAACAACTTTGATCATGTTCCTAAATGATCAGATAATCAATTATTAACAAAAACTTTACTGGGAACTAAAGCATTAAAATTTAAATAGTTTTATGATTGAAGGAACACATGTATAGCATTTATTGTGTTCAAGGCATTGTTTATTTGTCATTATAATCTAGTGATAGAAATATCATCGTTATCCCCATTTTATAGGTTTTGAAGCTGGAGCAACGAAAAGTAAAGTATGGCCAAGAACACACAGTTAGTAAATGGGAGAGCTGTGATTGAAACCCTTACACTCTGACTCCAGTCCACCCATTGTGTAAAATCTGGCATCATCAGAATGCTGAAACCTAAACTATAAAATCAACTTCTAATGAACATTAGTTTTATGCGAAAGCATCTTAATGCTAGAATGTCTTCCAGTCCAGAAGCAAGAGAGAGAAACAGAGTTGGCTGAAGCCTCTGGGTTTGGACTCTCAATTTTGGAGCCAAATGAAGACTACTTAGGGTTTCCAGGGGGGAAAAAATTCTCATCTAATTACTTAGCAAGCACGAACTAAGTCCAAACACCTGCTACTGTTTTTCTTTCACTGTTGCCAGGTGCTCCGTGAGCAGCCTTGGATCAATAATATAATGGAAGCTGATATAACTAATTATGTAACTTTAACTTATTAAGTTTATCTCCAGTAAAATGCCCCATGAAACTGGGGTATTTTAAAGGTTGTTAGAGAAAAGCGGAGACTCTAGAGAAAAAACTCTAAAGAAAAGGCTTTAGAGAAAAGACTAAAGCCTTTTTCACATTGGGCTCAGCTGTGAGTCATCTCCTCCATGAGGTGAGTTCTCCTATCTCACTATTATTAACTCTTGTAAATATCTATGAAGTTATTCACACACTCATTCAACTAAGTGTTGAGTACCTGCAAGGTGCTCAGCACTGTCTGGGCACTGGGATGATGGCAGTGAACAAGCAGACGAAAATCCTTGCCCTCATGATGCTGGCATTCTATTGGTAGTTGTAATTTCCCAGCTGTACAGTTGAAAAGGCCTGAGTTTCTCCCAGCTCCTGTTTCTATTACTATAGTGAATGAAAGATGAGTTCACCTGAGGGCTGTGCGAGTCTGTGCAATTATCAGTTGGTCTGGTGCTTCCAGAGGTGGCCAAGGAAAGACGCTGAGGCTAAAGGCTGCCTGGGAGAGGTGATCATATCTGCTGGGAGATGATGATGGTCCATTACTGTCTGTCCAGGATTTCAGATGAATGAACCATGCACTCTGTATTCTCAAGCGTGACTCTCACAACCACCTAAGCTCTGAAAGCAGTAGCATTGCATCTCCTGAAACTGCTGCCTTGAGTTCATCTTCTCTACTTTTCGCCCTCTTCCCCAAGGTGAACCCCTCCATTCCACATCTTAGATGTGAACTTCCTGTCTAAAGACTATGAAGATCAACTCATTTGGAAATGGAAAACCAAGAACAGATTCTTCCCAACATACAAGTCGGTTATTTCAGAGGAGTTAATTTCAGAAGGAAAATGGATCAAGTTTGCAAAAACTTACATGGATCCTACTGGCAAAACAGGCACTTGGGAGACTGGGAAGCAGACAACCCGGAAAGGACTGTGGCAGTTTTCCTTGCGCTGTAAAGAACTCTTCATTGTTAAGTGCATAGTCCTGGTGAAACAGTTCTGAACCACCAACGGGTGGGGCCTTTGGGGGGTGATTATGTCCTGATGGTGGGGCCCTCATGAAAGGGCTTAGTGCTCTAATAAAAAAGATCTCACAGAACTCTCTGCCAGGTGAGGACACAAGAAGTCTGCAACCACAAGGAAGTTTCTCACCCGACCATATCTGCACCCTCATCTTGGACTTCCAGCCCTCCAGAATTGTGAGAAAGAAACTGTGTTGTTTACAAGCTACCTCGTCCGTGGCATTTTTTAAAGTTTTCATTTTATATTGGAGTATAGTTTATTTACAATGTTATGTTAGTTTCAGGTGCACAGCTAAATGATTCCATCATATATATATCCATTCTTTCTCAGATTCTTTTCCCATATAGGTTATTACAGAATATTGAGTAGAGCTCCCTATACTATACAGTGGGTGCTTGTTGAGTATCTGTTTTATATGTAATCATGTGTACATGCTAATTCCAAACATCTAGTTTATCCACCCCCAGCCCCAGTGTTTCCCTTTTGGAAATAAGTTCATTTGTATTACAGTTTTAGATTCCACATGTAAGTGATACCATATGATATTTGTCTTCTTCTGATTTAAGTCACTTCATATGATAATCTCTAGGTCCATCCATGTTGCCTTATTCCATTTAGATTCCACATGTAAGTGATACCATATGATATTTGTCTTCTTCTGATTTAAGTCACTTCATATGATAATCTCTAGGTCCACCCATGTTGCTGCAGATGGCCTTATTCCATTCTTCTCTATGACTGAGGAATATTCTATCACCTCTATAGCCAGTTTCTTTCTCAAGCTCCCAAACAGCAGCTGCCTCTGGGCTTTCCTTACCCTCTGTGACACTGGCAGAGAATTCTGGGCAGTTGCCTCTATATACTGAAACCTTCACCCCAAAAGGTGAGGAGCGGGGCTGGACTCTGGACCAACTAAAAGAGAAGCAGTAACAAAACAGGGTCACACCTAAGGACACAGAGCTAAAAGGGAGCTCAGAGACCACACAATCCAACTTTCTCAGTGTACAGGTGAGAAAAACTCTATCCCAGGTAAATTGTTCAAAGCCACAGAGTTCCCAGAAGACGATGGTATATATGTATATATATATGTATGTGTGTATGTGTAAGAGAGAGACAGATAGACATGGTTATAAAGGCAGGTGCCAGTGAGGACTTTGCTAGGTTTAACTCAAGGTGTCTTAATATGGAAATACAAGTTTAATGATGGCTATAGTTAAATGACGCTAGGGACACATAAGAATTAAGATGGGAGAAGGCCTTCTAAATGGTGAATATACGTTTGCTGAGAGTACATTATGAATCATTCTGAACTTATTTTCTTGAGCAGCTGGTGAGAAGAGCAGCTGGTGAAGCGGTGACCTCATGGAAGTGTGTTCCTGATGGTGAGTGTCTGGGATTAGGGTACATGTCCAGTAGAACATTATGGCAGGAAATATGGGAATGACAGTTTTTATGCCAAAACTGGTCTTTACTATTTTAAGAAAGAAATACCTATTTTTTCAATGTCTCTAGTTATGTATGGATGTGAGAGTTGGACTGTAAAGAAAGCTGAGCACCGAAGAATTGATGGTTTTGAACTGTGGTGTTGGAGAAGACTCTTGAGAGTCCCTTGGACTGCAAGGAGATCCAACCAGTCCGTTGTGAAGGAGATTGGCCCAGGGATTTCTTTGGAAGGAATGATGCTGAAGCTGAAGCTCTGGTACTTTGGCCACCTCACGCGAAGAGTTGACTCATTGGAAAAGACTCTGATGCTGGGAAGGATTGAGGGCAGGAGGAGAAGGGGATGACCGAGGATGAGATGGCTGGATGGCATCACTGACTCAATGGGCATGAGTCTGAGTGAACTCTGGGAGTTGGTGATGGACAGGGAGTCCTGGCGTGCTGCGATTCATGGGGTCACAAAGAGTCGGACACGACTGAACGACTGAACTGAACTGAACTGAAGTACTAATTTGCCCAAACTTGGTCTATCAAGGATTTATAAAAGATGGTGTGTAGTCCACAAGTCACCTGGGTTAATTTTTGACCCTACTCTACCTTACTGTGGTTAAATGCTGTCAGTTTTCTGAAAGGCACTAACACTGAACAGCTGAAACACTCTGGTCTCTCTGGATGTCTATAGGAGGGAAAAACACTGCTTATGGCACTAGAGGGTGTTGGACAGTAAAAAGAAGTTTATAAATAAGTCAGTTCATATGTTCAAAGAGATTATATTCTGGCTGGAATAGTAGACATAAAACAGCATCATCCTTATCCCCATCATCACTTGAACACATGCTGTGGAGAGGTGCCACAGAGATGCTTCGTGTATATTATTATATTTAATACTCACAGTGACCTTTTGGAGGTATCCACGATGGCCCTGTTTACAGATGAGAAAACAGCTCCAGAGATACCTCTGGTCTGGCAGTGGCTGAGTCAGACCTGCAAATGCAAGTTTATTTGACTTTAGAGCCTGTGATTTCTTCTATCATTGCACACTGCCCTCACAGGAACGCCTGAAAGCAAAACACTGTGATTCATTGCCTACCTGATTAACAGGGACAGAACTGGCCCCAACATGGAGTAGATCTGTCCTTGGCTGAAGCTGCTATTTGTCATGCCTGTCTTTGGATTCAGTAGACCAAGTTCTCACCCTCACAATGTGATCTGTGTGGGAGACACCTATAGACTAGAAACGTCAGTAGAAGCCATGCAGTCTGTAACTTGTTATGTGTGTTAAAGACAAGCTAGAGAATAGTGTCAACAGTGGGTTTAGTCTGTAGATTATAAATGTATTAGATTTGAGCATGTTATCTTTCCCTCTTTCAAACCTGCATTTCTAGGAAGAAATAAAGATCTATTCCTGGTCTTAGTTGCACTGCACACACAGGGATGGAGGGCCACTACCTTTGTCTTAGGAAGCTAAGCCTCACTGGAGACAAACATGGGGTTGCCAGGTTTAGCAAACAAAAAATACAGGGCACTCAGTTAACTATTACATGGGACATACTTACATTAAAAAATCTGAAATTCAAAATTTACTAGGCACCATGTATATTATCTGGCACCCTAGGCAGACAAAAAATCCACCACACCCCACAAAAGGTAGCGGCTCTAATGGTTGTGCATAGAAAGCTCCATAGACACTCAAGAGGGAATGCTCTTCCCTGTCTGGGATCGCAGAGGGAGGCTTCGCATGACTGTGTGGACTCACGTGAAGGAATGGTGTGTCTGCTAGTGATGTTGAAGAATGTTTGGCAGGGAGGGATGCGAGGAGGCAATTTCAAATGCAGGGAAGACTACTGAGCTTGACGTACGATAATGCCTGGAGTCCTTGGACAATGGGCGGAGGGCAAACATGAACATAAGGGCCAGATCATGAAGGGCTTTGGCAGAAAGATGAATGATTCACAGTTTCACCCTGCCATCAACAAAAACCCATTCCACTTCTACTTGTCTTTTTTTCTCTCATATAATCAGAGTTTGGTTACATTTTCACAAAATAGAAGCCATAGACCCATGTGACCATGAGAGAAAATTCCAAGTAGTAATTTCTGATGATTTGGGGTAGTATGGGGAATGTGGTATTAAATAGCTTTGACACAGGGAGAATGCTTTTTTTTTTTTTGCTGTTCAATTTAAACCCCTTAAGTTTATTTTTATGTGTACATAAAAATTAATAGGCAGTACTTCCCTTGTGGCACAACAGATAGGAAGCTGCCTGCCAATGCAGGGGACATGGGTTCAATTCCTGGTCCGGGAAGATTCCACATGCTGTGGAGCAACTAAGCCCATGAGCCAGATTCCACATGCTGTGGAGCAACTAAGCCCATGAGCCACAATAACTGAGCCCAAGGGCTACAACTATTGAAGCCTGCATGCCTAGAGCCTGTGCCCCAAAACAAGAGAAGCCCCTGCACTCCAACAAAAAGCAGCCCCTGCTTGCCATAACTGTAGAAAACCCACACAGCAACGAAGTCTCAGTGTAGTCAAAAAATAATAGTAGTTTTTAAAACTAGGGGTTTTTAAATTTATTTTTTATTAAAGGCTAATTGCTTTACAGAATTTTGTTGTTTTCTGTCAAGCCTCAACATGAATCAGCCACAGGTGTACATCTATCCCCTCCCTTTTGAACCTCCCTCCCATCTCCCTCCCCGTCCCACCCCTCTAGGTTGATACAGAGGCCATTTGAGTTTCCTGAGCCATACAGCAAATTCCCATTGGCCATCTATTTTACATATGGTAATGTAAGTTTCCATGTTACTCTTTCCATACATCTCACCCTCTCCTTCCCTCTTCCCATGTCCATAAGTCTTTTCTTTATGTGTGTTTCTCCAGTTGCTTCCCTGTAAGTAAATTCTTCAGTACCATTTTTCTAGATTCTGTATATATGTGTTAGAATACAATATTTCTCTTTCTCTTTCTGACTTACTTCACTCTGTACAATAGGTTCTAGGTNTTCCCTCTTCCCATGTCCATAAGTCTTTTCTTTATGTGTGTTTCTCCAGTTGCTTCCCTGTAAGTAAATTCTTCAGTACCATTTTTCTAGATTCTGTATATATGTGTTAGAATACAATATTTCTCTTTCTCTTTCTGACTTACTTCACTCTGTACAATAGGTTCTAGGTTCATCCAGTTCATTAGGACTGACTCAAATGTGTTCCTTTTTATGGCTGAGTAATATTCCATTGTGTATCTGTATCACAACTTCCTTATCCATACATCTGTCGATGGACATCTAGGTTGCTTCCATGTATGGAAGCTGTCCAGTGTTGGAGAAGACTCTTGAGAGAGTCCCTTGGACTGCAACGAGATCCAATCAGTCAATCCTAAAGGAAAGCTATCCTGAATATTCATTGGAAGGACTGATGCTGAAGCTGAAACACTGAAACTTTGGCCACCTGATGCAAAGAACTGACTCATTTGAAAAGACACTGATGCTGGAAAAGATTAAAGGCGGGAGGAAAAGGGGACGACGGAGGATGACATGGTTGGATGGCATCACTGACTTGANATACTTTGGCCACCTGATGCAAAGAACTGACTCATTTGAAAAGACACTGATGCTGGAAAAGATTGAAGGCAGGAGGAAAAGGGGATGACAGAGGATGAGATGGTTGGATGGCATCACCGACTTGATGGGCGTGAGTTTGAGCAAGCTCCCGGGAGTTGGTGATGGACAGGGAAGCTTGGCATGCTGCAGTCTCTGAGGCTGCAGAGAGTCGGACACAACTGAGTGACTGAACTGATGTTAAAACTGAGAAACCAACACAGGTATGTTACTGTGGACTAAGCACCAGATTTTACTTCACCATTCTCCCCACTTATGTCCCCTTTCTGCTCTAGGCTCCCATTCAGGGTACCATGTTGCATTTAGCCTCATGTCTTGTGGGTCTCCTCTGGTCTGTGCACTGGGCTGGATGTCAGAGAATCAGAGGTGAGAAAGATAACATGCTTCCACCCTATGGGAATGTTTCAGCCTAAACACTGTAAGGGTCAAGATAAGCAACTCAAGGTTCAACAGAGATCAAGAGAGCTGGTACCCCTCACCGCTCCCTTCTGCTGTCCTTCTCCTGTTTGTCCTTTCCTTAGGGAAGCAAACAAGTTGGTACTTGCATTTCAAGGGACTGAGATCAACTTATCATTCAGAAGAAGTACAACAACCTTTTTATGACTGCTTTTAACCTTTTGCTCTTGAGCTAACATTTAATTGGGAGATCAAGGAGGCCGAGTACTCCAGGTTTACATTATCATACATTTCAACATCTTTGAAATGGAGATGCCTCTGACAAGAAGTGGCATCTCATAATCTTAGTGGACCAGGTGACATGTCTGACTTTGTTGTCACTGTGTGCACAGACTTGGCCGGAGCTGTTCATGTGTGGTCACCTGAATCGATTTAGAAGCATTGTTGATGCCCTAGAAGTTTTTAATTGCAGTTTAAAATGGCTTTTAAAAGAATATACTGTCATCATTGAAGCAAAAAGATATTATAGATGCAGAATGACCTGAACACACAGCAGGAGGATGTACATTTGGGACCCATGAAGGTGAAACAGGAGGGAAGGGAGCAGGGCTTAAGAATGACATAGCCCAAGGACACGACAGAAACTGATTAGAACCAAACAGGTAAAACATGGCAAACAGCTTCCATCAGACCTTAAGCCTCAGTACACGCTCACTGTAACATATCAGCAAGCTAAATGACACACCCACAGGCACCATGACAGATCCAAGGCCAACCATAAACATCAAAAAGCGGGTGGTGACACAATTCCTGGAAATCCCCACCCCTTTCCCAAAGTAGCTGGAATACTCCTACCACTCATTAGCCTATGAAGTTACCCACCCCTATAAAAACTGACAACCTTATGCCTTCATGGTGCTCTCACCTTCAGAGATGGCTCACACTCTGTGAAGTGTTTCTCTCTAAATAAAACCACTTCTTACCTATCACGTTGTCTCTTACTGAATTCTTTCCGTGATGAGACACCAGAACCTGAGCTTCTTTAAGTCCATATCCCAGTCAAATGACTGTGGGTTCAAGCCCCAAACATAGTTAAAGTTTCAACATCATGTTGGCAGCTTGAAATCTACCAAGTATTTACACCATAGAAATTGGCAATCACTACAAACTTTTTCCACCCAGAGAGCCCATTAAACATTTCCTCATGCATGTCTACTTACAGGATTGTTGCAAATGTTAAATGAGGTGATGGATGCAAAGGACTTGAAACTCAGCAGGATCCCACGGGGCTCCTGGGCACAAAAACGTTTCTGTGTCCCCTGTTTATTGTTTGTAGGAAATGGGCTTCATTCACCCTCCATGCCCTCTCCTGAGTTCCAAACGGCAGGTTCAAATAGTTGCTAATAAGGGAAAGAGACAAGGGAGGAGCAGCCGAGAAACAACAGGGCAGCCTTGGGGCAGGGTCCTGGCTGCCCCTCAAGTGATAGACCCAGCAATATCTTTGAGCTGCTTTACAGATACTGAAACCCCACCAGGTGGGAAAAGTTAACTGTATGCTGCCTACAAGCACAAAGACCCCAGGCCAGTTGCAACTAGAAGGCTGATGATGCTGACTTCCAATTACCTCGCCACCAACCAATCAGAAGAATGTCCATGAGCTGATCACACCCTCTTCTTTGAACAATTACTATAAAATTCCTCACTACCCTCTCCAGGTCAGGACATGTAGTTTTGAGGGCATGGCCTCCTTTGCCTGGTAAAGCAATAAAGTAGTTTTTTTTTTTTTTTTTCCTACTTCACCCAAAACTCTGTCTCTAAGGTTCCATTTGGTATTGGTGTACAGAGGCCAAATCTCAGCTACAGGCTTGGCCTATCGCCTAGCANCTCCAGGTCAGGACACGTAGTTCTGAGGGCATGGCCTCCTTTGCCTGGTAAAGCAATAAAGTAGTTTTTTTTTTTTTTTCCTACTTCACCCAAAACTCTGTCTCTAAGGTTCCATTTGGTATTGGTGTATAGAGGCCAAATCTCAGCTACAGGCTTGGCATATTGCCTAGCACATAGTAAGTATTTATACATGTAACCATAGCTGTATACACCACGCTTTCTTTTATCCAATGACATGGTTCTAATACAAGGTGATGCACTGGAGAAGAATTTTGTACCACAAACAATGGCTCAGTTGGGAAGAGTCTGCTGTATATTTGGAGTGCACCAAGCCAATAAGACTTCTATATGTTTCTTGATTGCTATGACAGAACCCATCTTCTGCCATCTCTTACTGAACTGGTATTACTTAGCTGTGCAAGGCTAAAAGAATGGAAATGACACAATCTCTGACAGCACAAGAGTTTTGACAGTTTTTGCAGTGAGATTGTGATATGGAATTCAACCTGGAAAGCATCAGGAGAGAGATCAATAGAACACCACAATGTCTGCTGGAAATAAAAACACAACACATTCACTGTGGCCTTTTAAAACATTGCAAGTGTATTTTGTCTTGGAGATCAGCTTACATGAATTCTCGAATCTTTTCTTCCAGTTTTTTAGCATCAGCTCCACAAAGTTCAAAAATCTGTTCACAAATACACAAAGGTGAAATATTTATTGGTTCAAATATGGCAAAGATGAAGCTTTGTGGAATTTTGTTCCTGTTTATAAATTTATTCACTACTCATTTCCATCGTCTGCAAGATACTTTAGATAGAAATACACATGAACACACTAGATTTCTGATGTTTTATTTGGCACCTTTTCAAAATTGCTTATGCTAATATTTTAACAGATTTATGTAATTTTCCATGATATTCCTCTAAACTAAGATCTAAAATATATCATGTTGCTGGAAATGAGGAAACCTAATCATAGAAACTTCTCAGGGCATTTATACACTGATCCTGAGGGCTTGCTAATTCATATACATGATCCCCTAAAATCAAATGGCTTGTGGTTTCCCATGCCCTGAGTTTAGTTCAAGTAATAATAATGATTCTAAGAAGCACATTTTCTTTTCAGTTTTTCACATCTCTGAAATAGGATGGTGCATCTATCAATGAACATCTTATATCTGATGAAACATGGAAGTTAAAGACCCTTACTCTTCATGATCAGTTTTGTACCAATTGTTTGAGGTGGGTTGGAGAAAAGGAAGAGTGTGGGTAAACTGAAGCTGAGATTTGGTGAAGGCTTGAGTTTCTAGTGAGGGAGGTTCCAGCAGCCAGAAATGGTGTTAGGACTTCGGGGGTAGGGGTTAGAAAAGTCTAGAACAACTGTCAGTGCTCAGTGTGCAACAGGGAAGAAACCACGCCCACATCTAATGATTCTGCTTCCCCGGGTAGAGCATGGCGCCTGTGGGCATCATGGTTCACTCTATTTCTTGAAAGTCAACCCCACTCTTGTGCCTCTGTCTTGATCCCATTTCACTTACCGGCTCGCTCAGGGATCCACTTCTATAACAGCAAATTGCTCTTTTGAGTCTCGAGAATAGGGTTACCTAAGTGTGGGTGCAGAATTTCATGTTTTATCTGGGTTGTCTGGTTTGTAGCCATCTGCTCTATAACTAGTTCTCTTGGCCTTGGCCACCAGGGGAGGAAGGTGTCAGGAAGGATCTGCAAAAGGCTCTTTCTTAAGAGTCAGTGGCAGCTGGATGGAGCCTCTAGGGCATGATGGGAGTCTCATGCCCCTCTCAGGCTAGGGGAGGCACCAAGCTAAGAAGTCTTGGCAGGAACATAGGTAGGACTTGGTCACCTGAATGACCAGGCTTGGCCAGGGGTAGAAAAAGGATGGTGAGCTTAGCCAACTGACCAAAGTGCTGAACCCATTGCCAGGAAACTCCTGATCAAGATGAGGCAAAGGAAGCAAGCCTTTGCCTGCTCGGCATGCTCCATGAAGCTGGGGGCTGGGAGCGTGGGCACGCTTTCTTCACTCTTTTCACTTGGGGATATTAGCTCCGTCTGGCCAGAAAGGAACTTTGTCCCTGGTCCCTAACCGATGCTGGGGTGGAAAGCAGGGTGGGAGAGGCTTGGGGCTCACTGCAGTCTCAGTCTGTCTTTCCCCCTGTTTTTAGCTATGTTTGCTGTGGCTCCCCCTTATCCTTCCTCGTGGCTTCTGTCCAAGGTTCCTCCTGAGTCTCTGTCCTCTACTCCTCTGCTGCAGGAGTGGCTTGACTCCAGGCGTAATAGCTGAGCGGAAGAAAGGCACTGGCAAAGAAGGGATGAGGAGTTCCCAAGGTGTGTCTCTTCCCCATGACCACTGCCGCACAATTCTAGACAGTCCCCCCCACCCCCAGTGGTCTAGAAGATGCTGGTTGATCATTCTTATGGCAATGATTCTAGTGGATCTGAAGCTGGCTCCTTATCTTAGGATCTCCTCCACTGCCAAAAAGCAGCATGGAGCCAAAGAGCTTGGGGGCCCCTAAAAATGGGCTTCTCTTCTTGGATGAGAGTTCCCTGGACGGAGGGGTGGCACAATCTGTAGGGGTATTAGAAATAGGAGGGCTCACTTCGAAGGGAGATTTCCAGGGAGGGGTGATTTCCATGACCATAGGGGTTGTGGTATGGCCATGCTGTGACTTGGGCAGCCAGAAGCCACAAACGCACGAAGAGCCTTGGCAACCGTGGAATTTGATGCCTCTTTCTTCTAGAAACATTGACTCTAATACAGGGCCACCATCCCCCACCCAGGTACCTGAGCCAGGAAACCGAGGGACACTTAAAATGTTCATATACATTCAGAACATCGCACAAATGGCAGCATACAGCTTGGTGAGTTATTACAAAAGAGATCCCACTCGTATAACCACGTCCAGATCGAGATGTAGGTATAGCTCCTCGCTCCCAGTCATTACCCTGTGCCCGAAGCCAAAGTCTATTCCAGATTTTTCAACACAAATGGGCTTAGGCTGTCTTTGAACGTTTATAAATGGAATTCTATAGTATGTTGTGTGTATTCTTCTGCGTCTGGCTTCTTACTCAGCATGATGTTTCTAAGATTTATCTGTGTAATGGCCATACATTCATTTTCAGCTTTTTTTTTTTTAGTATTCTATTGCATGACTGTAACAGTTTATCCATTTGGGCTATGACAAACAGTGCTGCTAGGAACATCCTTTGTGCAGACATCTTTGGAGGCATATGAACACCCATTCTTGCTGGGTTCTGTAGTTCACCTGAAAGGGGGATTACTGAGTTCAGCTTTTGTAGGAGTTACCCAACAGCTTTTTTTTGTTTTTTTTCTTTTTCTTTTTTAGTTTGTTTTGCTTTACAATACTGTATTTGTTTTGCTAAGAGATTGCACCAGTGTAAACTCCACCAGCAGGGGATAAGTGTTCTGCTTGTCCACATGCTTGACAGCACTTGGTACTGCCAGTCTTCTTCGTGCTAACCATTTGGTGGCTTCAGGTGACACTGAATTTCTGTCTGAATTCCATGGTTTTTACCCAGTCAATTCTCGCCTGGATTTTAGCAACAGCTTACACTTTGTTTCCTTCTCCAGTCTTATGCCCCTGAGACTTCTCCCCCTCAAAGCTCAAAAACGCACATCCTGCCATGCTATCTTTCTTTGTGAAATTCTTGAGTGTTTTTCCATCATCATAAAATTCAAGCTTCTTACAGGGATTCCTTGATTTTATCTTCTCCACCTCCACGGTCGCTCTCTACCATAAACTCTGGACTCAAGCAACAATTTATAGCTGGATTTGTTTGTTCATTTAATAAATACTTAATGAGTGTCTACATGATCCAGATATACA
>SJYA01001238.1:17938-37732 GCA_006410615.1 Neotragus moschatus
TTTATAACTCTCTGCTTCTGCTCATTTTAAATCACTTGCTAAACTTAATAATCCTTTAAGATTTAACTCACGAAGACTTTCCTGAAGTCTTTTTCTGTCGTCTCACAGTAGGCAGTGCAATTCCAGAATCCAAGAGTTGATTTTATTACCCATCTTCTCCACTAGACCAAGGATGGGGGCTACGTTTTTCCTCCACAGTTTTAGTGTCTAGCTCAGAACCTTACCCAGAGTGGGTGCTCTGTTAGAATGGTATTAACCCTGAAGTGAATTGAGCTAAGTTGATTCCTGGTCATTGAGGGCTGGGCCCAAGACTCAGTGCTAAGTTTTGGGGATTAGGTGTTATCTATCTTATTCTCTTTGTCCAGTTTGACAAAGGCAACCATTATCTTTGTGTCTCCCTGTCTAGCACAGGTCTTTGCAAACAGGAGTTTAATAAAGGTAGGTAACAAACGAGGAGCAGTTTACTGATAAGGGCTCATTTCACAAGTAGCTTTCTTTCAAAGGGATATATTTGCAAGGCCATTAATATCTAATTTCTGCCCCCAATATTTTATTTTAACCTGAATGTTTAGTTGTACCTCTGAAAGCATGCTCCAATCTGAAGCATTAAGAAGCAATGTTAACCTTGCTCTGCTCAACGTCTTCATTTTTCTGGTACAGCTGCCACCCTAGTAATGACTGCTAATGAAAATTTCAAGCTCCAGTTTGCAAAGACCAGTGGAATATGTGGTGGTTGTTCATGCATTAGAGAACCACCAAATACGTCCAACAATCAGTGCAAAGAAAAACCCCAGGGTTTCCTGGTGGTCCTGTGGCTAAGACTCTATGCTCCCAATGCAGAGGGCCCAGGTTCCATCCCTGGTCAGGGAAGTAGATTCTATATGTCACAACTAAAAGTTTGCCTGCTGCAACTAAAGATTCTGCATGCCGCAACTAAGACCCAGCACAGCCAAATAAATAAATAAATAGAAAACGCAAACTTCCATTATGGACATTTTCAAACACACACAAAAATAGAGTATAATAACATGAACACTATCCCTCCATTTACCCACCACCCAGGTGCAACCAGAGGCAGTTTTTTATGCCAAAGACATGCAATCACCTATAAAGAGTTTATTCCTGCCACTGGGAAAATGCAAGCATGCTGGTGAGGCAGTGACTTCTAAAAATATACATCAAGGAGTCTGGCTAGTGATGTCCTTATAGAATAAGTATAAAATACTTTGGTCAGTTGACACATAGCTGAGTGAATACTGAAGTTACATTTGGACCACCTGTGTGAAAGTTCAACAATTCTCAGACGTCTGCAGTTAGAAACAACAGCAGCAGCAATAAAATTCTCAAAGCAACAGCAACAACCAACATAAACCAAAAAGCCCAACCAAACCCACACAAGATACTTCTTGGGGGATGGGCTGTGGAAATACTGGTATGAACAGTACAAGTTTATAATTGAAATAGTATGATACTCTTTTTCTTCTAAGACATTATATGTGATTAGTAAGATGAAAAGCATATGTCCCAACAAGGGAACGTTTAAAAGTACCTCAACCTTCTATTGAGAGGTGGATAGGGTTAATTACAGTTGGTTCCTATCTTGGCTTTTTTCTCTGACTCTCTGACTCCAGCCACACTCATTCTTTCCTCAGAACTATCGGCATCATATTGCAAGTATTTACACACTTCCTCTTTTACTTTCACAACACCCAGGGCAGACTCTGCAAATGCAAGCAGGTAAATTAAGGTTTTTGGAGCTGAGCAAAATCTAACCAAGAAGACTTGGCCTCTTTGAAATAGTCTGTTTCAAACAACTTGAATTTACTTGCAACTGAATTTAAGAAAAAAGCATATAAAGCAATCCGTTAGCTAATCTTTTCTTAATCTGTCCTGGCCCTTTTCTCACCTTGTTCCAGTAGTGACATTTCGATAACATGCTAATTCACTTTCATTTTCCTGTAGTAGAGTTAGAAACTGCCTATGCACCTGTTTCTTAGTGCACTGGTGGCATAAATATTTTGTTGGTAAGGGACCTGGTAATACCCATCTTAGGTTTTATAGGCCATATGGTCTCTGTCGAAACTACTCAAATCAACTCTCTGTACCATCTGCAACTTTTACATAAATCTAAATTTTTTCTCTATAAAGTTATATAATATTAAAAATACAGTATACTTTTTATAATGATAATGCAGCAATAAACTTCCTTTTACTAAAGAAAAATCTACTCAAGTTATTAGGAGAACCACTGACTAAAACTACTCAAGCTGGCTAGGCATGATAGTAACCACTTGGGTGAGTTATCTTATGACAGGAGGTCCTGGTAAGGAATGTGGAACTAACAAGCTACATCAACCAGAAGCATTTGGGAAAGGTCAAAAGGAGAGAGGAGATGCCAGTTCATATGTCCTACCAACCTCCCAGAATCCTTCGCACTGGACTCCATCTTGGCTGAGAGATACGCGAGCCACCAGGAAGAAGCCTGAGTCATAATGATCGGTCAGAGACAACCCGGAAACTAACTGCATTACCATAAAGCCTGAGACTGCGAGTCACATGAAAGAGCAGCTCTCCTGGGTTCCCTTACCTTCCTGCTCTCTCCTCAGTCGCCCCTTGCCAATCAAATCTTTTGCTTTTCAACACGTGCATCTCCTCAGACAATTCATTTCTGAGTGTTAGACAAGAGGCCACTCTCAGGCCCTGGAAGGGGTCCCCCTTCCTGCAAAAAAATAGCCATTGTAGATAATATTTAAACAAATGGACATGGCTGTGTCCCAGTAAAACTGAGGGTCAGATTTGTCCCTGGGGCCATAGTTTGCCAACTATGAATAACTAGGCCATCAACTGAAGCTGCCTGAAAGTCAGTCACTCAGGACAAGGTGGCTTTCTGTTGGAGGGAAAAGAGAGGCATGAATCTGGTGTTGCAGGAATTCATATCAAGCTTCATTGAGAGTATGACAAGTGATTTTGGACTCTGGCCAGAGAAAATGTTATCCTGCCCCTTACTGGAAGAGTGGGAGGGGAAGTTTGTTCTCGGGGATAAAAATAGTTTTGGAGCCATTNGGCTTTCTGTTGGAGGGAAAAGAGAGGCATGAATCTGGTGTTGCAGGAATTCATATCAAGCTTCATTGAGAGTATGACAAGTGATTTTGGACTCTGGCCAGAGAAAATGTTATCCTGCCCCTTACTGGAAGAGTGGGAGGGGAAGTTTGTTCTCGGGGATAAAAATAGTTTTGGAGCCATTCCTTTCAATGGCATATACTATTGTTTTTATGCTTCTATTAAGTAATCTGCTCAACTGTCCAGTACTCAGAAAATATACCTGCTTGCTATATCCCTTCACTTTCTTCTCCCTAAGTTCAAAGGTAAGCTTATCAGCTGAGCCTAGACAAAGGAGTGAGCTCATGCCTGTCCTCCTCTTCCTTTTAGGAGTGTCTGCTCAAGGGACAGGTCTGTCTCCTTCTGGAAAGCATATTAGAAGTAAGCCTAATATCTGCCTTTTAAAGATAGATCTGGAAAGCTATCACCCTCCCTTTGGGGGCTAAATAGTTACAGAAAGCCTTTCCCTTTGGCTCAGATGGGAAAGAATCTGCCTGCAAGGCAGGAGACCCAGATTCAATCAGGGTCGGGAAGATTCCTTTGGAGGATGGAATGGCTATCCATGCCAGTATTCTTGGCTGGAGAATTCCATGGACAGAGGAGCCTGGCAGGCTACAGTCCACAGGGTCTCAAAGAGTCAGTCACAATTGAATGACTAACACTTTTTTTCCGTTACAAAAACAGTAGTATCTCTTCCATCTGGGTGGGTAAGTGTATCCTCTGCAGTCCCAGATTCTCCCATAGATGGGTCATCTCAAGGTCTAGGTTCCAAGAATCTAGTGGAAAGTCTTTTGACATGGATTCAAGCCATGTTCTTCAATTACCACAATTTAGCAGTACTGCTACTTTTAATAAAGGTGACACTTCAATTTTCCACATGAATCCATGTGAGAGAAAAGGTTAACATAACAGGTCTGGTTGCTTATTCCTGGTGTGTCTCCAAGAGAACCATGACTTCACTAAGTCCTGGGGACTGGGGTCCTCCAAGTGCTCCTTGTGTTAGCAATGGGTGCTTTTGTTGTCTGTATCTCTGGAGCGATGGACCATGCCATTGCTGCCCTATTAAGCTGCTTGGCGTCAGCACCAATAATGATGGTGTGTGCCTAGTTTCACTGTTGAGTTTCCATTGTTACGGCTGGTTGTGAAGCAATGGTTGCTTAGCAAGGTATGTGCATGTGACCAGTCTCCATATAAAAGAACTCAGACCCAGAGACTCAAAAAGGCATTCCTAGGCAGAGACATTCCACATATATCCTTGAGCTAGGGAGTGCCTGTCCAGGGGTACTTAGAAACTTAGGTACTGCTAGTACTGCCAATGTAGGAGACACGAAAGATACAAGTTAGATCCCTGCATCAGGAAGATCCCCTGGAGGAGGGCATGGCAATCCACTCCAATATTCTTGCTTGGAAAGAAGAACAAGGAAGAACATCAGAAATCTGTGCTGGGCCTTTCTAGACTCCAACAATGCCCATCTTTTTTTCCCCTATTGCTTTAACTCTATGTTTATGGCTGTAATAAATCTTAGCTATGAATATAACATGCTATTGAGTCTTGTTAATCCTTTTGTGAATCACTGAATGAAACACTCCTATAATTTCAACAATTTAAAATTCAGAGGAGAACAGGGCTGGGACTGGGGTGGAAAATTTAAGGGGTGCCAAAAAATTTTAGTGATGAAGATAAGTAATATCTGTAATTTTTAAAAACTACTTTAAAAAGTATTAAAATTTAATGCCAAAAAAACCATGATCAACAAAACATCAAAAATTCAAATGAAGACACGTTTCCACCCAACAAGGGCAGTATCTTGCCTCACCCAAAACCCTGCCCTGGAGAAAAGACACACAAGTAATTACCACCTTTAAGTTGCAAAGCTGAGAACTATATCTTTAGCAATCTTTAGCAAGGTTGCTAAATGGTGGTAAACAGTTGCTGTACTTCTCTGACTCTCCCTTCATGTTCTCTTAGTTCTTGCCTCCTCCAGTCAATTAGTTTCTGCCAACACATTAGATGCTCATGGGGCTTCTACATAACCCCTTTGAGGGACTGATACCTCTCAGAGCCCAGAAGACCATGTAAAAGCTCTTTTCTTTTTCCCCTCATGCAGAATGCCTCTATAATTGTGTGGGCTAAGTTGCTTCAGTTGTGTCCAGCTCTTTGCAACCGTATGGACAGGAGCCTACCAGGTTCCTCTGTCCATGGGACTTTCCAAGCAAGAATACTGGAGTGGATTGCCACGCCCTCCTCCAGGGGGTCTTCTGATGCAGGGATCTAACTTGTTTCTTTCACGTCTCCTATACTGGCAGATGGGTTCTTCACTCTGGCCACCTGGGAAGCCACAATCTATTAAGACTGAAACCACTGAGTAGGTAACTCCAGAATGCAAAGATGACTTAGCTTAAATGCATACTATAGTTACTCAAAGAGCTTTAGAGATCTCCGGTAACCTTTATTTCTATATTTCTATTTACCTATAAATTTTCAGGGAGATAGGTACACAGCTAGGTCCTGGGGCTGGAATAATAGCTACACGTCACAGTATACACCAAGTCTAGTGTGAGGCACTTTATTTACATGGTCACAAATGTTCATGATCAAGGTTCAAAGACACATCATGTTGTCACTATGAAGAATGAAACTGAGCCTAAAGGTGGTTAAGATACATTCCCAAGATCCTCACTAATAAGCAAACCTGGAGTTTAACTTAAAATCATTTGACTCCAGAGATGGCAAGTCAGCCACAGACACTTTTTTGGAGTGGTGGGTCAAATGCTGTTTTTTATGAATATGAACAAAGACCATTTGGGAGGGTGATTCTCCAGGGACCCCCATTCTCCTCACTTCCTGCCTGACCCTTGAAGATGCTGAGTATGTGACTGCTGCTTCCAACCCTATCCTCTTTCCAGCACCCAAAGGTGCTGCCCATTTGGAATTCTTTTCATCTCTGTGCTTCCTTCAAGGAGGGCGCTTGCTGGAAATGACATCTGTGTTCTCAGCTGGAGCCCACAGTTCACACCCATAAGGGAAAGATCTTCCTCTCACTTACAATGAGAGCTCTGTTCTTCTGAATTATTCATTTGTGAATAACTCGTTTATTAGCATCTATGTACTTACATCCCTCGNTGCAAAAAGTCGGACATGACTTAGCATCTGAACATTTGATATCATGACATAAACATACCAAGTTTTAAAAAATAACTCCATAAACATAAACAGTATGAGCATAAACACAAACAGCATGCTAATTTAGTTCTATTCCACAAGAAATTCTAGTCTCAAGAAAATTTCTTGGGAGATAAATATCCATGTGATAATCAAAGGCTTGCTGGATGACTCTGCAGTTAGAATACAGGGAGGCAGATCAGCTTAACGGACAGGGTCGTTTGACTGTATTTTCCATTAGCTAATCGGCATAAAATCCATAAAATTCAAATTTAAGCTCCTTAGTGATCCCTAGAATACAGGTATCCTGTTCCATTAATTCAAAAGGGATCCATACCCTACAGACACCAGTTAAGAAATATCTAACTGATAAGAGGTTGCTCCACCCCTAGGGCAGGGTTCTTTTACCTCCAGATAAAACCGAGACCAAACAGGACCAAGTCTTTCCTCAAAAGCATGGCTATGGATTTGCTCCAGAGCCTAGATACAGAATCAACTGAGAATCCAAAGTTTTATTTTTGTAAAACAGGGGAAAACCTGTTGAGTAGCAGCAGCCATCAAGCAATCTCATCTGTAAAGAGAAGGAAACCAGAAAGCTGTTCTGAGCTGGCGAGAAACTTTCTCTGAGTCTGATTAATACAAGGATAAAATCAGGAAGGGAGACAAAGCTGGTGGGGGGATGCAGGGGAAAGACAGCAAGATTCACTTGTTCTCCCATTCATTCATTTGTCCACTCACTGGTGATGGTTTAGCTACTAAGTAGTGTCCGACTGTTGTGACTGTAGCCCGCTAGGCTCTTCTCTCTATGAGATTTCCCAGGCAAGAATACTGGAGTGGGTTACCATTTCCTTCTCCAGGGGATCTTCCCAACCCAGGGATCAAACCTGGATCTCCTGCACTGCAGGTGGATTCTTCATCAACTGAGTCACCATCAAACACAAAGTGCGTGTTTTCTATACAGGGGGGATTCTCCTAGGCACTGGGGTTTCAAATCAGACAGGAACAACTCCAAGTACTTGGAAGAGAATGAGAATAATATACGAAGTTAAGATCTGAGTCACACAAAAAATGGGCTTGGGAACATAGACTGGGTTAAAATCATGGAGAAATTCGAGTCAGACTGGAATACAAGGATCTAGTCTTGATCCTGTAGGTAACGGCAGAGGAGGGATATAAAAATTTAAACAAGAGGATGACATACATGGAGCAAGGAATTATTTGGAAAAGAAAACAAGAGCTTTGGTGTGAACTTGAGGGTATTGTTTAAGTTAAAGATATTTATAGCTAGAATTAGAATTGGGGGATGAAATTATTAATGGAGAGAGGTAGAATGGAAAAAAGATAGAGCCTTGGAAAACACTTACATGCGAGAACAGCTGGAGATAAAGAAGCCAGAGGAAAACCTGGGGAGGAATCAGGGATCAAAGCCAAAAGAGGAGGAAGTTTCCAGGGTTTAGAAGCTGATCATTTAATGCACTTTGGTATAAGCAAGGGATACTAGGATTGAGAAATGGGAGTTTAAACTAGATGCAAGAAGATCCTTGATAACTTTCAAGACTGTAGATGAGGGAATGAGTGGAAAATGAGAATTGGAAGCAGTGAATACATCTAATTCTTTTAAGAGTTAGATTATGAATAAAAGAGAATAGTCTGAGAGAACAGATATATTCATTAGAAATTTTTTGGTTCCAAATGACAGAAAAAGCAACCCAAAGTTTATATAACTGGAGAATTTATGGGGGTAGTTCAGGCTTCAGACATACATAGATTCAGGGTACCATCAATGCCGTGGGCACTTCTTGGCCTGATTCTGCTTTCCTCTGTATGGTAGCTTCATTTTTAGGTTCCCTTGGGTGGCAAGCCAGCTATAAGAGCTTTAGCACTATATCTTTCCAAGTTCAAATTCAGTGCAATCAAAGTAAGAGACTAACTGGGCTGCATAAGCAAAATCCTGGAATTAGCTCTGGTTGGGTTTGGATTGGCTTGACTGGAGTGAAGGGCCCATTCCTGACGGTGATGGAGTTCACTGTTTGGTCTACACCTAGAGATGGACCCCTAAGGAAGTACACGGACTAAGGACTAGAAAGGGCATGGTTTCCTGGAGGAAAATCAGAGAATTGCTAAAAGGGAATGGAGAATGGTAGCTGGGTAGCAAAATCCAGTAAGAGTCCAGTGACCAGGTTTGAAACAGGATAACTATGGATAAAGGCAGGGCACAGATGGAAGGGGTACGGTCAAGAGACAGATGGAACTGACTTCCAAGGGAGAAGCATCTTCATTTCTGAGACGGAAGAGAAGAGAAGATAATAAAAGATGATACAAAAACAATTTAATAAGGTAAGTGAGCGGAGTTGAGAAGGCATGCGTTAAACTGTTTCAATTTTCAAGTAAAAACTCAAGAGAGGAAACAGGTAGTGTTATCTTTGGGGGGAAGAATTATTTAAATCTATTGCCTCAATTATGTTACAGCAAGCACATATGAACAAGCAGAAATTGAAAATAAAATTCTATAGATAGCATATCAAACGATCTCATTCTTTATATGACAGGCATAATCATTAAGAGTAAAGTATGAATTTTTCAACTTTATGTATATTCCTCATAACCCTTTTATTGAGTATTTTTAACTCATTAAATAACTTCTAAAGCATTTTTATAATTTTGAAAGGTTACTTTCCATTTATAGTTATTATGAAACGGTGGCCATATTGCCCACGCTGTACAATGCACCCTTGAGCCTGGCACACCCAGTAGTTTGTGCCTCCCACTCCTTTACCCCTATATTGCACTCCTCCCCGTAACCACTCATTTGTTTTCTGTATCTGTGAGTCTGCTTCTTTTCTATTCATAACTCTTTTTAGTTGTATAGACTAGACGGGCTTCCCAGGCGGTGCTCTGGTGAAGAACCTGCCTGCCGATGCAGGAGACGTTAGAGATGCCTGTTTGATCCCTGGGTCAGGAAGATCCCCTGGAGAACGGTATGGCAACCCACTCCAGTTTCTTGCCTGGAGAATCCCATGGACGGAGGAGCCTGGCAGACTACAGTCCACAGGGCCGCAAAGAATAAGACATGACTGAAGCAACTCAACACACACATAGACAAGATGTATCATTAATCGCTTAAGCCACTTTACTAAAAAAAGTCATTTACATTGCTTCCATATTTTATTAGAAATAATGCTACAATTATCATGCACTTAGATGTTTATTTTTCCATGAGGTATTTTCATCAGCAAAAGTCCCCCCAAATGGGATAGTGTACGAAAGGGAACGAACAGTTTATTCCTCTTAAGTATGTTGCAAAATCACCTTTCATGAGGTATACACAGGTGTCCATGCTGCCAGTCACATACATTATTACTAGTTTCATCACACAAAGTATTTGAGACACTTCATTCCATCAATATCTTCAAAATAACAACTAACATAACATATCCGTGGGTCAGGAAGGGTCTAAAAAGTTTAGTTGTGTTAATTCATTTCATTTTCAAAACAATCCTACAAGGGAAGGGGAAACTTGCTCTGATTCATGTTTTTACAGATAGAGAAACTAAGATACCAAGAGCTTAGTAAGTAAACAGCTAGGAAATGGACGAACTGGTTTTTGAACCACAGAAATCTGAATCCAGACCCTGCCTGGTCAACCAGTAGGCCATATTACCTTGTGATTGCTTTTGACGGACATTCACTCAAGTGTTGTTAAAAATGCACATACATTTGTGCAAGAATTTCATGATGTCTTTCGTAAGGTTATTTTTTAACGGTCATGCCCCCAGAGAGAGATAACAGTGGGGTATTTCGTATAGATTTGGACACTTCAAATGGTCTGAATGGGAGATTTCTCACAGTTCAACCCCCCCTTTTTTTTAAACTCCTTGCCAATATGTAAGTTCAGAAACTAAGAATTGCATTGCTATAAAAATAAGTACAGTGGTTTCATCCATCCAGGATACCTCAGGCCTTTTATAGACTCTGACGGCTTTATAATCTATTTCAACCTGCCAGTTACAATAGAAACATACCTTCTTGGTTTGCTTGAACAACTGAAATGTGGGTACTGCTTTGATGTGATAAGTTTGGGCCAACTCCTAGAAAAGAAAAGAAATGGAATGAAGTCATCAGTTTTGTATCCTCTTTTTGGACCTAGAATGGTACTTGGTGATGTCTCAGGAGGCATGCCTGAGAGCCCAGGGATAGCTGATACTTTACAGATTCTCTTGCCAAGAACTTTCCTAACATATCCTCAAAGCCTCCAGGAATCTTAAAACATAGTGACTGTTTCCAGCATTCCTGAGCTTTCTCACTGATGGACTCTAGGAGCCAAAGCAGAATGGACTGAAGAACAAAATGAGCTCTATTTAAAAGAGCTTGTGAAAGACTGCAGAAGGCCCCAGCAGAACCCAATACCGAAAGAGCATATTGCCAAGAAATAGAATGAGTAAAGGTCTCTTTACAACTCACACTTAGACATGGAGTGGTATAGCATGCATTTTAAGTAAGGCTTATATGTTTCTTTCTTATATGCCTTACACCTTTTCACTGCCCATTTCTGTAAAAGATTTTGTAGCCATGAGATAAGAAAATATATCAGAATCCCAACTGTTCTAATCCATTACAATCTGATTTCAAGTATCTTTTTTTTTTTAATCTTGTTTTAAGAGTCAAACGAAAGTTAGCCACCCACAGNCTTATATGTTTCTTTCTTATATGCCTTACACCTTTTCACTGCCCATTTCTGTAAAAGATTTTGTAGCCATGAGATAAGAAAATATATCAGAATCCCAACTGTTCTAATCCATTACAATCTGATTTCAAGTATCATTTTTTTGTTTATCTTGTTTTAAGAGTCAAACGAAAGTTAGCCACCCACAGTTCAATTCAGTGGCTCAGTCATGTCCGACTCTTTGCCACCCCATGGACTGTAGCACAGCACACTAGGTTTCCTTGTCCACTGCCAACTCGCAGAGTTTATTCAAACTCATGTCCATTGAGTTGGCGATGCCATCCAACCACTGCATCCTCTGTCATCCCCCTTTCCTCCTGCCTTCAATCTTTCCCAGCATCTGGGTCTTTTCCAATGAGTCAGTTCTTTGCATTGGGTAGCCAAAGTATTGGAGTTTCAGCTTTAGCATCAGTACTTCCAATGAATATTCAGGACTGATCTCCTTTAGGATGGACTGGTTGGATCTCCTTGCAGTCCAGGGGACTCTCAAGAGTCTTCTCCAACACCACAGTTCAAAAGCATCAATTCTTTGGCACTCAGCTTTCTTTACAGTCCAACTCTCACATCTATACATGACTACTGGAAAAACCATAGCTTTGACTAGATGGAACTTTGTTAGCAAAGTAATGTCTCTACTTTTTAATATGCTGTCTGGGTTGGTCATAACTTTTCTTCCAAGGAACAAGAGTCTTTTAATTCACGGCTGCCCACAGGATCAAAACAAATCTTTTCCCTACTGCCCACCCCTACTCCCAACACACACTAAATTATAATTTTCATGACCACAGTAATGACAACAGTGAATACATTATTAGAAAAGAAAACTGCGCATTTTGTCTCACTGTAAGAGACAAAGAGCTATAAAGATCAACAAGTAAAATAGTAACTAATGCTTCTGAGGATATGAAGGAATAAGAACCCTCTTACATTGCTAGTGGGAATGTAAAGTGGTACAGTACTTTGTATGACAATTTATAAATTCCTCAATAAGTTAAATATAGAGTTATCATATGACCCAATAATCCCACTCCTAAATATATAGCCAAGAGAAATGAAAATATATGCTTAAATGTTTATGTCAGTATTAGTTATAATACCTCAAAGTTGCAAACAAACCAAATGTCCATAAAAGAATGAATGGATAAAAGGAGGTAGTAAATTATTCAGCAATAAAAGGGAATGGAATACTGATACATGCTACATCATGGATGAATCTTGCAAACTTATGTTAAGTGAGAGAAGCCAGTCACAAAAGACCACATTTTCTATTATTCCATTTATATGAAATGGCCAGAATAAGCAAGTCTACAGACAAGGTAGACTAGCAGTTATCTAGGGTTGAGGTGGTGGATAGAGGGAACGTGGGAGGATGACTACAAAGGGGGCATATTTCTTTTTGGAGGTGTAAATACCTTCTAAAATTGATTGTACAGATAGCTGCACAAGTCTTTGAATATCTGACAGATAATAATCCTCGCTGTTTATTCTGAATGCATGGTGCATGATTCAGCGTAAAGGACAACTAAACACTGTCACACTTTGAGGGAAATAGAAAAATGGAACTTTGATTACATTCTGGGTATAATGCCATATATTTTGTGTCTTTTTTCATATTCTATTAAATATTAAATATTACTTTGTTTTACATATAGAGAAACTGACATTTATAGGGGTTAACAGATAAGTGATCACAAAACTGTTAAAAGGCACAATGGGTAAATAATAGATTGTTTAATTATAAAGCTCAAATTCAATCCAGTGTATACACAGGCCACTTATTGCTGCTATTTTTCCTCATTTTAAAATAACAAATACTAGGAAGAATAAGTCTTTAGACACATTGTATGTATTAATAAGCACATGTTGATTGAAAACTTGAGGCTGATTATTTGGAGGGGGGTGGGGGGGCAGGGCTGGGGTGAGGAAGAAAGACTCTNGTATACACAGGCCACTTATTGCTGCTATTTTTCCTCATTTTAAAATAACAAATACTAGGAAGAATAAGTCTTTAGACACATTGTATGTATTAATAAGCACATGTTGATTGAAAACTTGAGGCTGATTATTTGGAGGGGGGTGGGGGGGCAGGGTTGGGGTGAGGAAGAAAGACTCTAGAGAAAAAAGGGAAAGCTTTCCTGGAATTCCCTGTGATGCTTAAAATACTCCACACACACACACACACAAAAACAGAACTCCACAAAAAGCATAAGCTATAGAAAGGGGAAAGCAAGGTACGTAAAAATGTCTGTAACGCACAGAATTGGATTTTAGAAATTTATTAATAATCTATCACAGGGGTGAAATTAAAAGATGCTTCCTCCTTGGAATGAAAGCTATGACAAACCTAGACAGCATATTAAAAAGAGAAGCATCACTTTACTGACAAAGGCCTGGGCTTCCTGGGTAGCTCAGCTTGTAAAGAATCCTCCTGCAATGCAGAGACCCTGGTTTGATTCTTGGGTCAGGAAGTTTCCCCTAGAGAAGTGATAGGCTACCCACTCCAGTATTCTTGGGCTTCCCTGGTGGATCAGATGGTAGAGAATCTGCCTGTAGTGCAGGAGACCTGGGTTCAATCCCTGGCTTGGAAAGATTGCCTGGAGGAGGGCATGGCAACCCACTCCAGCATTCTTGCCTAGAGAATCTCCATGGACAGAGGAGCCTAGCAGGCTACAGTCTATGGAATTGCAAAGAGTCAGACATGACTAAGCAACTAACCACACATGGTTATTCCAGTCTTCATATACAGATGTGAGAGCTGGACCATAAAGAAGGCTGAACACTGAAGAATGGACGCTTTCAAATTGTGGTGCTGGAGAAGACTCTTGAGAGTCTCTTGTATAGAAGGGAGATCAAACCAGTCAATCCTAAAAGAAGTCAACCCTTTCAATATTCATCGGAAAGGCTGATGCTGAAGCTCTAATACTTTGGCCACCTCATGCAAAGAGCGGATTCATTGGAAAATACCCTGATGCTCAGAAAGATTGAAGGCAAAAGGAAAAGAGGGCAGCAAATCATCAGATGGTTAGATAGCATCACCAACTCAATGGACAGGAATTTGAGCAAACTCCAGGAGATAGTGAAGGATAGAGGAGCCTGGTGTCCATGGGGTCACTGCTGCAGTCCATGGGGTCACAAAGAGTCAGACACAACTTAGCAACTGAAGAACAACAACAGGGGTGAAAACCATTTTTTACTTTGAGCCCAACTCTAACCAACTGGTATTGCTGTCTAGAGCAACTCTGTTGGTAGGACTGCGGGGCAGAGTCAAGAGCAATTGTTGAAAAATATTGGACTGATTAGTGAATTCTACCACAGTATGGGAGAAGGGCACATAGCGGGAGAGCCACATATTTGTTGTCTTTTAAAGAATACAAAACATACAAAAACCTGATGAGGGCGTTTACTACTTCATTACACTTTAAATTGCTTGTATAATCCCTGAGACGGCATTTCAACACCACACTGGATTTTATGAATCGACGAGGAGGGATTTAAGATTCTTACCCGAGCACTGTCCACATCCACATTAGCAAACATGACGCTTCGGTATTGCACGGACATTGCCTTCAAAAGAATAAATATTTCCCATTAGCTTACTGTTAAGGTTAAATCGCACACTAGCAGTGTCTTTTAGCAAAAGCAAGACCCAAACAAAAGAGCTGAGAAAGAGAGCTAAGCATCATCCTGGCACTACTGCCTAGAATCTTAAGGACAGAAGTCAAGGTCTGGGTGTTGCCAAAGTCAAGCAAAGATCAGTGGCAGAACCAGTGTCTAAAGTCTGTGTTACGTATCAAAACTGGATTTCCCAGAATACTCTGCCAGTTGTCTTCCTGTTAGGTTCTGCCAATGGGAAGCACTGGCAGGAAAATGGAAAATGGGAATAGGGAAAAACAACTCTTCTCTGCTTCTGTTCCAGACATTCTGGAAGCATCTTTGACAATAGTGGAGATAATGGTGGTGGTATAATGGGTGTACGGTAATGGATGCAGAAGCAGCCTGTAAATGTCAGCTCCTGGGATATTCTTTCTTTCCAGACAGCTGTGCTTATTCTTTAAGGTACTTAATGGCATAATGATTTGTTTGCATGAACATCATATCTCAAGCATTCCCACAGACCTGTTTCAAATGCAACCTCTCTTCCATGGTGGTGTGAGGTGTCCAGAGCATGGCCAAGTGGAGGCAACAACAGACAGAGCTGTCACTGGGGGCTGCTCCCAGGACAGGCAGGAAGCATCATGACATCAACTGATTAGGTGGACAGCAGGTGCAGAGCTCTGCTGCAGGGAATCTCTCCAATTGTATATCCATGGAATGTGCCCTAAGTAGGAGTTCTTTCTTCTGTGGTTCATCAAGATGGGGAAATGGGGGGAAAACTCTTGGATAATAAACATGGAGGCCTTTGATATTTTAGAGTACTTTTCAGATTAAAAACTAGATGCTGATTTTGATCAGCAGTATCTCCATACCTGGCAGGAAGATGGTGCTGCCCAGGAACTCTGGGGAAACTGACTTGTACTTTTCAAGTTTAAGATATATGGATGTTCCCTGGTAGCAGTCAGGCAAGGAAATGGATTTCAAAGATACGGACATCTGATTCCAGAGTCAGGTTCTATTGATGATCTTTTCAGAGTCTCCCAAGTCTGACAGGAAATGGATAGGGTTGTCATTTTCGTATTGAGTAGTAGCCAGAAGACCTGGTACAAGACCTGAGATGTGGGTTTCCTGCTGGACTGCCTTCCCTCTCTATTCCATATCATCCACAACGGACCATCCTCTGTCCTCAACAAAAACTCCTTCTTCTGCTCTATTTTTCCTCCCATAGAATCTGTTACCATCTAGTCACCTATTCGCTGATCTTAACTCTAAACGGTCTCCTGAATTTGATCTTTCCTTTCTCCTCCCCAAACCACCACCCTACTTCTGGTAAACCCATCACTGACATGGTTGTTAAACTTGGGTCACCTGCCTCAGCCTTTCCAATCCATTATTATACAAACTGCCAAAAGCATTTCCCCCAAATTCACAGCTGATCATTGCAAAACCCTTAACATTCTTCTTTACGACTCTGCTGCTGCTGCTAAGTTGCTTCAGTTCTGTCCGACTCTGCACAACCCCATAGATGGCAGCCCACCAGGCTCCACTGTCCCTGAGATTCTCCAGGCAAGAACACTGGAGTGGGTTGCCATTTCCTTCTCCAGTGCATGAAAGTGAAAAGTGAAAGTGAAGTCGCTCAGTCGTGTCCAACCCTCAGCGACCCCATGGACTGCAGCCCACCAGGCTCCTCCATCCATGGGATTTTCCAGGCAAGAGTCTGGAGTGGGGTGCCATTGCCTTCTCCATTATGACTCTACAGCAACTCATTAAGCTATAATACAAGGGTCTTTTCCCTCTGGGCTCAGCTTCCTTTTCAAGGCTCATGGGTTGCCACTTCCACTGTATAAACCGAAAGCTAGCCTCACAGAGTACTTGCCTTCTCATGATCACACCATGCAATTTCTCAACAAATTTATAATTTCCCTTTTTGCAAAAATGCTCTTTTTGGAGATCTATGCCTGGTGATTCTCTTAGCCCAGAGTCAGCAATCTTCACCCTGTACGCCAAATCCAGAACTCCACATGGTCTCATAAATAAAATTTTAGTGGAAGACATTTGCCCATTCATTTGCATACTGCCATCGCCTGCTTCTGTGCTACAACACCAAAGCTGAGTATATATAATATAGACCATACAGCCCATAAACCTGAAAATATTGACTATCTTTAACCTCTGCAGACAAGGTTGCTGGCCCTTGCTTTCAGTCCTCAAGGCGCAGATCAAATGGGACCATGGAATTCACTTAAAAGACTTAAAAGCTTTAAATCACTTCTTAAAAACCGCTTTTGGTTATGATTTACTTTTTTCTTGTTACCAGGCATCCTTTAGTAGAGACTCTGGGCGATCAACTGTCAGTTTTTGTGTATTTGAAAATATCTTGGATTCTTCCCCACCTAGAGTAACGGTGTAGTCAGCTCACTTCCATTCCACCTTCCTGCAGAGCCTGGAAAAGGGAAAAGGGAAAGATTCCTCGGATTCCCTTGCAGCTAGAGTTCTGGATGCAAATTGGTTCCACCAATGAGACGCATGCAGGTAAGACTGGGAAGGCAGAAGTGAGACGGAGCTACTTTCTTTTTGTCTTTGGAGGTTCCTGCTGGAAAGCAAGATCATGAGTTTTTGTGCTGGAGTTAGCAGCAGCCGTACTAAAGGATCCAGTGCCCCAGCATCAGCTTCCAGATTCTAGTTCTGACTCCCCAGCTGCTATTGTTGTTTTTTCCTCCCAGTAGTGGCCTCTCATCTCCTCTCATATTTCATTATGGCAAAGTTAGGATCCCCTCAAATGGGTCTGTGGTGCTCTTGAGTCATTCTTGGGGTTCCAGTCTGGAGCCCATTCATCCAGCCTTCTAATGATTTTATGAGCATTTAATTCCTCGTATTAAAGTTTTTTTTCTGTCTAATTTGGTTCCTGTTTCCAGTTTTTGAGCTCTGAATGATACAGTGCCCTAGCGTAATAAAAGCTTTTTCTCCAAATCCATTATGTACTGTGGGTTTTTAATAAATGACACAGAATACATAAACACATCCTCTTGTAAAAGTTCAAACATCACAAGAAAAATAAAGCAAAATATGAAATTTCCCTATTCTCAATCCTACTCCAATTTTCACCCCCTTTCACGGAAAAAAAATCATTTGCTCTGCATTTTCTGCTCCTTTTTGTCTACATATATACTGATATATACATACACAGATACATGCTGTGTGCTTAGCTGCTCACTCGTGACCCCATGGACTGTAGCCCGCCAGGCTCCTCTGTCCGTGGGGATTCTCCAGCCTGAGCCTAAAATGCCTTGTTGGCCAATGAAATCTGATCAGCTTTGACTCTGTGGCAGGTGAAGATATTTATACTCCTAAAGCTAAACATTGGAGACCCTTAAGTTTTAAGTGTCTCAATAGAGAGACTTGCCAGATATTAAAAATTTGCTGTGGATATTCCAATAATTTTAGGCACAGAATAGATGTTGATATGTGAACCGTGAACTTCCAGATGTTAAAGCTGGATTTAGAAAAGGCAGATGAACCAGAGATCAAACTGCCAACAGCCAATGGATCATCAAAAAAGTAAGAGACTTCCAGAAAAACATCTATTTCTGCTTTATTGACTATGCCAAAGCCTTTAACTGTGTGGATCGTAACAAACTCTGGAAAATTCTTAGAGATGGGAATACCAGACCACCTGACCTGCCTCTTGAGAAATCTGTATGCAGGTCAGGAAGCAACAGTTAGAACTGGACATGGAACAACAGACTGGTTCCAAATAGGAAAAGGAGTACATCAAGGCTGTATATTGTCACTCTGCTTATTTAACTTATATGCAGAGTTCATCATGTGAAATGCAAGGCTGTATGAAGCACAAGCTGGAATTAAGATTGCCAGGAGAAGTATCAATAACCTCAGCTATGCAGATGATACCACCCTTATGGCAGAAAGTGAAGATCTAAAGAGCCTCTTGATGAAAGTGAAAGTGGAGAGTGAAAAAGTTGGCTTAAAACTCAACATTCAGAAAACTAAGATCATGGGAGCTGGTCCCATCACTTCATGGCAAACAGAAGGGGAAACAATGGAAACAGGGGCTGGTTTTATTTTCTTGGGCTACAAAAATTGCTGCAGATGGTGACTGCAGCCATGAAATTAAAAGACACTTCCTACCTGGAAGAAAAGTTATGGCAACCTAGATAGCGTATTAAAAAGCAGAGATATTACTTTGTCAACAAAGGTCTGTCTAGTCAAGGCTATGATTTCTCCAGTAGTCATGTATGGATGTGAGAGTTGGACTATAAAGAAAGCTGAGGGCCGAAGAACTGATTCAGCTTTTGAACTATGGTGCTGGAGAAGACTCTTGAGGGTCCTTTGGACTGCAAGAAGATCCACTCAGCCAATCCTAAAGGAAATCAATTCTGAATATTCATTGGAAGGACTGATGTTGAAGCTGAAACTCCATACTTTGGCCACCTGATGCGAAGAACTGATTCATTGGAAAAGACCCTGATGCTGGAAAGATTGAAGGTGGATGGAGAAGGGAATGACAGAGGATAAGATGGTAGGATGGCATCACTGACTCGATGGACATAAGTTTGAGTAAGCGCCAGGATTTGGTGATGGACAGGGAAACCTGGCTGCAGTCCATGGGGTCACAAAGAGTTGGACACGACTGAGTGACTGAATTGAACTGATGTCATGTAGCCAATTTCTTTATCTGAATATGTGTCTTTTAAATATCAAAGTTTATGATTGGTTAGAATGAATTCAAGTAGATTTAAGAGTTTAAGTAAAAAAAATTGAAATGTTAGAAACCCTGCTGAAAAATAATATATTTTTAGTTGTATAGAGAAATCTGAACTTTATAATTAAGGTAGGAGATTGCACAGAATGGACCATAAATGTGAAACTTCTGTGCAGTAAGGAGAAATGAAGAGGAAATGTCCTGAGTTTCTTTCTGCAGCATGTTGTACACTCCCCTCACCAAATGGTGTAAACAATTAAATTAACTAGATGAAACACTGTATAGACATGAAAATTATAATCTGGAGAGTTGATAAAAACATAAACCAATGTGTATACAGAAAAAGACCTGAATATAAATATATGATTACAATTAAGTGGAATATTTTACAAAGAAATTTTATAAAGGAGCTCAGATATGAAAGGAATAAGTAAGACATAGGATTTCTTCTGAAAATAGGGTTGAAGGATTCAGTTCAGTTCAGTCACTCAGTCA
>SJYA01001238.1:37937-48730 GCA_006410615.1 Neotragus moschatus
CTTACTCCTTGGAAGAAAAGTTATGACCAACCTAGATAGCATATTCAAAAGCAGAGACACTACTTTGCCGACTAAGATCCGTCTAGTCAAGGTTATGGTTTTTCCAGTAGTCACGTATGGATGCAAGAGTTGGACTGTGAAGAAGGCTGAGCGCTGAAGAATTGATGCTTTTGAACTGTGGTGTTGGAGAAGACTCTTGAGAGTCCCTTGGACTGCAAGGAGATCCAACCAGTCCATTCTAAAGGAGATCAGCCCTGGGTGTTCTTTGGAAGGAGTGATGCTAAAGCTGAAACTCTAGTACTTTGGCCACCTCATGCGAAGAGTTGACTCAATGGAAAGACTCTGATGCTGGGAGGGATTGAGGGCAGGAAAAGGGGATGACAGAAGATGAGATGGCTGGATGGCATCACCGATTCGATGGATGTGAGTTTGAGTGAATTTGGGGAGTTGGTGATGGACAAGGAGGCCTGGCGTGCTATGATTCATGGGGTCGCAAAGAGTTGGACACGACTGAGAGACTGAACTGAGTAAATGTTATAATTTCATTCTTTTACATCTAGCTGTCCAGTTTTCTGAGCACTACTTACTGAAGAGACTATATAGTCTCTTCTCCATTGTATAGTCTTGCCTCTTGATAAACTGATCTTGATAAATTGATCATAGGTATGTAGGTTTATTTCTGGGCTTTCTATCCTGTCCCAATGATCNTGTTATAATTTCATTCTTTTACATCTAGCTGTCCAGTTTTCTGAGCACTACTTACTGAAGAGACTATATAGTCTCTTCTCCATTGTATAGTCTTGCCTCTTGATAAACTGATCTTGATAAATTGATCATAGGTATGTAGGTTTATTTCTGGGCTTTCTATCCTGTCCCAATGATCTACATGTTTGCTTTTGTGCCAGCACCATGCTGTTTTGATTACTATAGCTTTGTAGTATAGTCTGAAGTCAGGGAGCCTGATTCCTCCAACTCCAATTTTCTTTCTGAAGATTGTTATTTGCTTTTTTTGTTTCCATGTAAATTTAAAAATAGTCTGTTCTAGCTCTGTGAAGAAAGCCATTGGCAATTTGATGAGGACTGCACTGAATCTGTAGATTGCCTTGGGTAGTACAATTATTTTAAAACAAACTTATGCTTACTAATGGAGAAAGGAGGGGGAGGGATAAATTAGGAAGTTTGTGTTGGGATTATTTATTGGGATTAACACATACACACTGACATACATAAAACAAATAACCAACAAGGACTAGGGGCACTATATTCAATATTTTATAATAACTTATAAGCAAAAAGAATATGAAAAAAAATCTCTATCTCTATATCCCTATCTATCTAACTGAATCACTGTGCTGTATGCTTGAAACTAACACAACACTGTAAATCAACTATCCATCAAAATTTTTTTTAATTAAAATAACAATAGTAATAAAGAAGTGGGCACTAAGTGGGGGCAAAACTATCACCCTAAAATGGCTCATAACTGCCAAACTTTTAAGATTTATTGGGAAAACTATTCAAGGACTTTAAAGTCCTTCTAAGAAACTGTGAAATAGACGCGATACTTACGTGAAAAACAGGATAAATCCTTTTGCAAGGACCACACCATTTTGCTGAGAATTCAATTACCACAAGTTTGTTTCCAGCAGTTTTCAGAAACGCTTTTAACTCATCCTGAAACCAGAACATAAATGAAGAAATGTGTACAGTCACTGAATCTCATATACCCATGCAAGGCACAAAATGACAATGTAGTTATGGTGCCCCACACCATTGTTCTCCAGGGGACCCTATCTTTCCTAAATGTCCCTGAGAGCATATATATATTTATCTTCCTAAGTATACATAAATGATGATAAATCCACACAAAAACTTTCAGTTCAGTTCAGTCAGTAGTGTCCAACTTTGGAATTCTATTTACCAGATGGATTGGTAATGATGGTTGATAATGGCTGGATACCTTTGGCAAGCTACTGAGACCGGTCAACGAGAGATGAGGGGTAGAGGGTGAGGATGAATGGGTGTTCAAGGTGGGCATCTACACCTGATTTTTTAAAACAAGGACCTAAACGTGCATTAACAGAGAAATCTAAACAGAGAGCTAATTTAGCACCTTTAATCATTTCTTGTTTTTTTTGAGGGGGGGGAGGCTGATCATTATTAAAGCTATAGTTAAAACCATATATTTAAGGATAAGACATGCTTCTTGCTGAATGTCTTAAGTGAATTTTCTATCAACTATCTGTATCATCTAAATAAAGTAAGGTTTTCCTTCTGGGACCTCATGTCATCGTATCTATGCTTGGTTGCTTTGTGAACAATGTCCTACACTACTTATTTCATTCACGACTTGGCTTTCCAACAAGTCCCCTACAGAGCCCAATCCTGATTCACTTCAGTGCCTTCATGGCCCCTGAGTGGCACATGGTAAGTACTCAGGGAGCATTTAGTTGACTAAATGAATAATCTGCTAATACACCGTGTTCTATTCAGGGTTTATTTTTCCTTTTCTCACTGGAATTGCAATAACAGTACCTAATTTACTCTGTGGCTGGTATTCTCTTCCTTAATCTTTACAAGGAAGAGAATGCAACAATACTGTATGCCCTATACAGTATTATTATTATGCTTATCCCCATTTCACAGATAAATAAAATAACATTTTAAAACTTTCTCAAGGTCAACCAGCTGGTGAGTGTCATAGTTGGGATTACCAACCTTACTAGTTTGACTCCAAGGTCCATTTCCTTAACCACTATAGAAAATTGCCTCCTGAGTAGAGGTAATGGAGCTCACTCTCTCTCTCTCTAGCCCAAATGCCATCATTCCCTCATCTCATCCCTGGACCACTAATTAAGATGGAGGGGTGGGACCAGTAATTGGGTTAAATCAATGGGAGCCTATCACTGGAAATAGGGATGGGATTTATTCCATACAGAAGGAAGACACTCTATAATAGGGGAGTCCTGACAATTACACTGTCATTTGATTTACTTTCAGGAGGTGAAACTGATGACTCAAAGAAGACACATTCTTCCTTTAATAATATGCCTCCAAGAGAGGAGTGATTAACTTTTCAGAGAGCCATGCCACCTCCACTCCTCACTTGCTTCTGAAGTTGTAAGTTAGATGTCATCCTCAGAAACCCCCAACTCTTCACTTCCCTGGAGTTGTTAGGGTATAAACTGACCTAGTTGGTCCCACAAACTTGACTGGGTTAAGTTCTCTGTAGGTAATACTCCCTTGGTACAGAGTGACCCCACATGTACCAGGTAGGGCCTACTCTGTGCTGGGTACTGGACACACTGCTAGGACACAGCATGGACAAAAAGACAAAACATTCCACCCCCTCCCTTCATGAAGTCTGCATTTAGGGGAAAATCAATGGTAAGATAAGTGACATATATAGTAAATTTGTGATCACTGGTAATAAAGAAAAAAAAGTGAAAGTAGCTAAGTCGTGTCCAACTCTTTGCGACCCCATGGACTATACAGTCCATGGAATTCTCCAGGCCAGAATACTGGAGTGGGTAGCCGTTCCCTTCTGCAGGGGATCTTTCCCAACCCAGGGATCAAACCCAGGTCTCCCACATTGTAGGCAGATTCTTTACCAGCTGAGCTATCAGAGAAGCCCAAAGAAAAAAAGGAGAATAATAAAATAAGACGGAAGGATGAGAGTTGGATTACAATTTCAGTCTGGGTGGCCAAGGACCACCTCAATGTAATATTTGAATAAAGGCATAAAGGAAACAATAGTTCCTCAAAATAGGTACCTAAGAAGGAGATGGAGAGGGCTTCTCTGTGAGATTCCCAGGAAACCAAAAAAAAAAAAAAAAATTAGTAAAATCATTTGCAAGTGTGTATGCTATTTTTAAAACATTTTCTTAAGCCAAAGTTACATGGCCATACCTTCTTTCAATCTGGTTGGTCTCATATTTGTGATCTTAAACACAAGCATGTTTGGGAAAGTGTCAAAAGTCTAAGTGTGAAGGTGCTAGTGGAGGGAAGACCCAGGCCCTACGCGTCCCCCTTCCCTCCTGCTCCTGGTCCCCCTGAAATGAGTGGATATCAGAATGTCTGGATGCTAATGCCTGCTTCACCTCTCTACTCTTTTAAAGGCAATTTTCTTCTTTATAAATAATTATCCCTGGCCTTTACATGTATTGATATCTGTTGCAGCAGTACCACTGGACAATGGATGGAAAGTGGCTTTATGAAATACCACCTCAACAATTACTAATCTCCCCATTCCATTCTACATGCATGTCTAGGGGTTCTCTTTCCTAGGATAAGAGAAAAATGTGGGCTATTGTACTTCCAGAAAAATTTCCAGGTATAACCGAGGTAAAATTGGTGGGACCAGGTACAGGATGGGATGTTACAAGCTGGTCTGGATCTAGCTAGAGTAAAAGCAAGAAATGAGAAGCAGGAAGGGATAAAACTTTTTGATCAACTTTGCTCTTGGCTATTCTCCAGAGAATGCCACCCCTCAAGAAACAGCATGAAGAAAAAGCATAAAAAAAACAAACTCTTCTTGCCTCGGAGCAACAAAGGAGTATCGCATGGAGGAAATATTACTTAAAGCTACTCAAATCTGCTCTCAAGACGGTCTCTTTTGAAATACTTCTTGAAGCCAAATAAATACTTGCCATGTCTCTAATATTCTGCACCATGATTTACACCTGGGAATTGCTGACAAAACTCTTCTGTTGGTTCAGCTGGCAGACTGTAGCTGTCTCTTACCAATTATAGGATCCTGGCCGGAGTATAAGGGTACCCTTCTCTATGACATCACTGAACATGACATCTTAGAACCTAGAACTTTGGAAGACATGGAGCAAATTTCATTTTTATGCCATAACTACTTGGTCAGTATGTGGTCAGTAAGAAGCAGACAACTGCTAGCCTTGTGTGCAGAATCAATACTGTGTCTGTCTCTTTTTAATCTCCTCCCACCTCTTTCCATGCACCTCCTTCCCTCTCCCAGTCCTGGCAACCACCAAATGAGAAATAACCAAGGTATTCATCTATTAAATAGGTGAAAGTTATTTTCATTTAGGATTTTGAAGGAATTATTTTGCAGTTGAGAAAGATACTAAAGCCTTAATTCTAAAATAATGCTTCGTGTAAATTTGGTTTTGTGAGTCCCAGATTCCCTAAACTTTGTTATTTTGCCTTAATTATTTAAGAGAGAGTGAAATTTCACTCTTATGCACTGACTGCACCAGGGGTCAGCAGACTTTTCCTGTCAAGAACCAGATAATATTGGGGGCTTTATGGACAACATGCAGGTGTTGGTTCATGTTCTTTGTTTTTACAATCTTTTAAAATGTAAATATTTTTAACTGCTGGGCTTTATAAAAACAGCAGCAACTCCTCAAACCTTCTTCAGAGCAACAGCAACCACCACTATGAGCTGAAATCCCAGCAAAATTATTATTTCTAGCTTTTCCATTCCTGCACTCAGGCTTCTCAGGAATGAATTATCTGCCTTTCATTGTGTCTGTGTGCTAGATGAAAAACTATGAATATTTCTCGTATAGCTTCAGCCAAATTGTCTTTTGTAGCAGACATTTGTCACTTGCTTTCTAGTATCCATTTCTTCCTCTTTCTACTAAAATACGCTGATTTTCTGCGGGCAAATTTACCCCTCCCCCATTTTATTGCAGCTACGCAGTTTGTATGCAATTACTCTAACCCTAAATCCAGGGTTCAACCCTGATGATTTTTTACTTTTTTGGCCACACCACGTGGCTGGGAGATCTTAGTTCCCTGGCCATGGATCAAACTCATGCCCCTGCAATGGAAGCATGGACCTCTAACAACTGGGAGACCAGGGAACTCCCTTGACCTAATTATCTTAATCCAACCAACAATCCTATATTGAGACCAAGGGTTAGATCTGATAGATTGAGTGCCTGATGAATTATGGACGGAGGTTTGTGACACTGTACAGGAGACGGGGATCAAGACCATCCTCATGGAGGAAAAAAAATGCCAAAAAGCAAAATGGCTATCTGAGGAGGACTTACAAATAGCTGTGAAGAGCAGTGAGAAGCAAAGGAGAAAAGGAAAGATATAAGCATCTGAATGAAGAATTCCAAAGAATAGCAAGAAATAAGAAAGCCTTCCTCAGCAATCAATGCAAAGAAACAGAGGGAAACAATAGAATGGGAAAGACTAGAGAACACTTTAAGAAAATTAGAGATAGCAAGGGAACATTTAATGCAAAGATGGGCTCAATAAAGGACAGAAATGGTCTAGACCTGACAGAAGCAGAAGATAATAAGAAGAGGTGGCAAGAATACACAGAAGAACTGTACAAAAAAGATCTTCACAACCAAGATAATCACGATGGTGTGANGTCAAAGATTAGGGACCTACTGCCTGACTGAGGTTAGGGCACCAAGACTATAGTGTGGGATGTGCTTTAACCCCTTCCACAAACCTACTCTTTGATGTGGACAATTGATTCTATCTTGATCTTCAGTGGAATCCTATGCAAATCAAGCTCCATTTCCCATCCACGCTGCTGCACCTATAAAGTCACCACATTCTGGGTGATAATACAGATGTCCAGTGCATTCTCATACCCTTTTATGAGGAAAAAAAAAAAAACCTTTTATGGTCCAGAACGAGGGGAAAAAACCCTTTTATGGTCCAGAACAACTACAAAGAGGATGACAGCTATTCAGTACTGCAGTCTATCTGATCTTCTTAAACTGCAGTTGGAGAGCATCTAAACACAGTGAAGAGGTGTCTATTCCCTAGTGGTGGTCGCCAAGGTTCTATTATTTACTCTGTTGACAATGATGATGTCACTCTGTGTAAGTTCCTCAGCCCTGAGCTTCATGTTCAAAAATCTAAAAGTATACTGTGTATATAGAACAGGCTTTTGGACTCTGTGGGAGAGGGCGAGGGTGGGATGATTTGGGAGAATGGCATTGAAACATGTATATTATCATATGTGAAATGAATCGCAAGTCCAGGTTCAATGCATGAGACAGGGTGCTCGGGGCTGGTGCACTGGGATGACCCAGAGGGATGGGATGGGGAGCAAGGTGGGAGGCAGGTTCAGGATGGGGAACACATGTACACCTATGGCAAAACCACTACAATATTGTTTAAAAAAAAACAAACTAAANCGCATGAGACAGGGTGCTCGGGGCTAGTGCACTGGGATGACCCAGAGGGATGGGATAGGGAGGGAGGCGGGAGTGGGGTTCAGGATGGGGAATACATGTACACCTATGGCAAAACCACTACAATATTGTTTAAAAAAAAAACTAAAAGTAAAGAGAGTTCATGACTCTCAAGGACCTTAAGAACTTCACCAAAGTCAGTATCCCTTCCAGGAACAATAATATTACAGAGAGCTGTGCTGTGCTGTTAGAAGGACTGATTGGTTGTGATTGTTACTGCAGAAGCAGGAAAGAAGAATATAAAGCTCAAGGTCAGCACAGCAAGAGAAAAGGGAAAAATGACCATATCAACAATAGGAAGACCAGGACTTTGCTGGTGGCACAGTGGATAGGAAGTGAAGTGAAGTCACTCAGTTGTGTCCAACTCTTTGGGACCCCATGGACTGTAGCTTACTATATTTCTCTGTCCATGGGATTTTCCAGGCAAGAGTACTGGAGTGGGTTGCCATTTCCTTCTCCAGAGGATCTTCCTGACCCAGGGATCGAACCCAGGTCTCCCGCACTGTAGGCAGACGCTTTACCGTCTGAGCCACCAGGGAGGTCCCTGCAAGTGCAGGCAACATGGGTTATATCCCTGATCCATGCCATGGAGCAGCTAAGCCTGTGAGCTATGACCACTGAAGCCTGCACACCTAGAGCCTGTGCTCTGCAACCAGAGAAGCCATCGCAATGAGACAATGCCTCTCAACAAAGCGCAGCCCCTCCTCACTGCAACCAGAGAAATCCCACGCAAGAAAGCAAGGAAGACCCAGTGCAACCAAAGAGAAGAAAAAGGAAGACTCAATGTTCCTCTTCAGGGTGGAGGGGTGTAGTCGGGATACCGCTGCCAAACAGACAAGCCCTCCAGTACATGCTAATGTGAATCACCCAGGAACATGATGACAAGGAAGATCCTGGGCGGAGAAGGTACTTCAAGTACGTGAAAGGGAATGACTATTGTAAGTGGCATCTGAGGCTGAAAGAAGGTGGATTTAGCCAACTCCCTTTTCCCATAGCTTCCACCTAGCTGTAAGAAAAACTTAGAATTGAAGGCCAGGGTAGACACGGGTCAGGGTCTAGAGAGATCTTCCACAACGACTCGTACAAACAATGGTGCTTAGGAAAGAGCCTTTCTCAAATCAAAGTTCAGAGTTTCAAAGAACTTACATGTTTTTCTTCTATCTTGATGCTTTTTTTTTTTTAATTATAAATAGCAGGATTTAGAAGGCAACGGCACCCCACTCCAGTACTGTTGCCTGGAAAATCCCGCAGATGGAGGAGCCTAGTGGACTACAGTCCATGAGGTTGCTAAGAGTCGAACACAACTGAGTGACTTCATTTTCACTTTTCACTTTCATGCATTGGAGAAGGAAATGGCAACCCACTCCAGTGTTCTTACCTGGAGAATCCCAGGGAGAGAGGAGCCTGGTAGGAGGCCATCTATGGAGTTGCACAGAGTTGGACATGACTGAAGCGACTTAGCAGCAGCAGGGTTTAGAGAACACAGAGGCTCAGTATCGCTTTTCAGAGACCCAGAAAATATCTCTAGAGCTCTGGGAAGTAATTCACCTAAGCTTATAAGTTTCCATATGTCAAATGTTATATTGATACAAGCCAGGAATTGATGATCTCATTTGATCACTTCTTATAGAATCTAAGCTACAATGATGGCAAGGTATACTCTTAAAATGCCAATTGTACCACACAATGCCATTTTAAGAGGTATTCCTAGTTCCAAGATATTAAAACACATATATTTAGGATGAATGAAGCATATTTAATATCCCGTTGAATACTGTGATTTCTATTTATCTTTAACTGCTACCGTAGCACTGTTATACTAGCTAGGGATGTGGTGAGGCATTCTGGCCAAGAGTTTATTAATTCTCAGTGCCTTACTGTGATACCTGGGTCAGAATCCTACACACCAAGCCAGGAGAACTAAGTGGGGAGGGTCATGGCGGTGTGTTGGTAGCAGGGGCACTGGATAGTAACAGGAAAACTGACTATCTTGGCAGATTGATAGCATGGCACAACAGACCAAGGATAAGAGTGCTTTTCAACTCTACTTCCCAATGCTGATAGTGCCCTTATCTCAATATTGTCCTTTCTTTTTTTTAAAAAAGTATTTCATTAAAGTACAGTTGGTTTACAATGTTAATTTCTGCTATACAGCCAAATGATTGAGTTATACACGCACACTAATATGGTCCCTTCTTTAGTGGCAAAGGTTTGGGGTCATCCAGGCATCAAATCCGTAAGATCCACAAAATGTCTTATTTACTCACCTAGAACAACAGCAGCGTTGCATTGGGATTAATTTGCCTGCAGTTTCCACTGAAGGGCTTGGCTTTCCGTATGTGGCCAAGTTTCCTATAGTCTAGCCCAATTGCCCAGACTGAATATGAGGTTAGGAGATAAAAGAACCTGGATTACCGACCCACTGACTGTTAGCAGAGTAGTGAAACTCACAAGGAAATGTACTTGATTGACAAAGATGGACCGACTCAGTAAATTCCGTATCTCCTTATTTGTGAGACTTGATCTTCACAACTATTGGAACAGGTCTTTCATTATGCAGAAGAGGACAGAGAGGCACGTTGTTCAATTCACACAGCTTATAACACAAGAGGCTAGCACTTGAATGTGACTGATTAAATTCCAGAGCCTGTGCTTTTAATCAACTGCACCTGGTATTTGGTGGTGGTGGTGGTGGTGCTGCTGCTACTAAGTCGCTTCAGTCATGTCTGACTCTCTGCGACTCTATAGACGGCAGCCCACCAGGCTCCCCTGTCCCTGGGATTCTCCAGGCAAGAACACAGCAGTTACTGGTAAAGTGACTGGTGCAGTCAGCTGGTAAAGAATCTGCTTGCAATGCAGGAGACCCAGGTTCAATTCTTGGGTTGGGAAGATTGCCTGGGGAAGGGATAGGCTACCCACTCCAGTATTCTTGGGCTTCCCTGGTGGCTCAGCTGGTAAAGAATCCGCCTGCAAAGCCAGAAACCTGGGTTCAATCCCTGGGTTGGGAAGACCCCCTGGAGAAGGGAATGGCTACCCACTCCAGTATTCTGGCCTGGAGAATTCCATGGACTATATAGTCCATGAGGTCGCAAAGAGTCGGACACAACTGAGCGACTTTCACTTCACTTCAGCCATAAATAAGAACTCAGTCTTGCCATTAAGAAGATTCAGACATAAATCAGTTATGATAGAAGGACAAAAGTGCTTTAACCGACCTATGTGTGGAATGCTATGGAGCCCAGGGAATGAAGCAAATAAGTTTACTCATCTTACTTATTAATAAGAAAACTAAGCATGAGAAAGAGTCAGCTATCTTTTTTTTTTTTTAACACATATACATGTATTTATTCTTTTTCAAATTCTTTTTCCATTTAGGTTGTCACATAATACTGAGGTTTTCTAATCTCACATTCAATGTTGTTTCTTGTGTGTATTTCTTCTCCTTTTATTTATTTTTTAATATAAATTTATTTATTTTAATTGGAGGCTAATTACTTTACAATATTGTATTGGTCTTGCCATACATTGACATGAATCTGCCACGGGTGTACATGTGTTCCCCATCCTGAACCTGCCTCCCACCTTGCTCCC
>SJYA01001238.1:51266-66004 GCA_006410615.1 Neotragus moschatus
AGTGCACCAGCCCCGAGCACCCTGTCTCATGCATTGAACCTGGACTGGCGATTCATTTCACATATGATAATATACATGTTTCAATGCTGTTCTCCCAAATCATCCCGCCCTCGCCCTCTCCCACAGAGTCCAAAAGACTGTTCAATACATCTGTGTCTCTTTTGCTGTCTCTCATACAGGGTTATCATTACCATCTTTCTAAATTCCATATATATGCATTAGTATACTGTATTGGTGCTTTTCTTTCTGGCTTACTTCACTCTGTATAATAGGCCCCAGTTTCATCCACCTCATTAGAACTGATTCAAATGTCTTCTTTTTAATGGCTGAGTAATATTCCATTGTGTACATGTACCCCAGCTTTCTTATCCATTTGTCTGCTGATGGACATCTAGGTTGCTTCCCTGTCCTGGCTATTATAAACAGGGCTGCGATGGACGTAGTAAAGAAGGAACACACAATTAGTGAGCCTGCGAGCTGTAGCTACTGAAGTCTGCGCACCTTAGAGTCCATGCTTTGCAACAAAAGGAGCCACAGCAAGGAGAAGCCCTTGCCCTGCAACTAGAGAGTAGCCCCCCTCGCCACAACTAGAGAAAGCCCGCACACAGCAACAAAGACGTCCAAAAAGAAACAAATATGTTTAAAAAATAAAAGAAGGAACCATCTTATTGTTCCATAATTTCAGCTTACAGGTTCCCAAAGTACCTTATATCTGCTTGTCTGTGGCTCCAGTCACAATGCTTTTACTCCCAGACTCCTGAATATTAAACCTGAGGTTCATTGGATACTAGCCAATAAATGCAACATAAACATGTTTTTCTTGATCGTGGAAAATGTCAAACACCCACAAAAGCAGAGAAGAGAGGATAATGAATTTCAAATATCCCTAACTCAACTTCAACTATTATCAACNACAATGCTTTTACTCCCAGACTCCTGAATATTAAACCTGAGGTTCATTGGATACTAGCCAATAAATGCAACATAAACATGTTTTTCTTGATCGTGGAAAATGTCAAACACCCACAAAAGCAGAGAAGAGAGGATAATGAATTTCAAATATCCCTAACTCAACTTCAACTATTATCAACATGCTGCTGTTCTTGCTTTAGCTATTCCTCTCTCTCCTCTCCCACCATGCCCCTCCCCCCCTTTTTTTTCTGGAGCATTTGAAAGCAAATCTAAGCAAGTTTATAATTTATTAGTAAATACTTTGGTGTGACTGTCTAAACTACCAAGGCTTAAAAAATAATCAAATGCCATTATACCAACCAGTGAAATTAACAATAATTCCAAATGTTCATCTAATACTGAGTTTTTGTCTAATTTTTCCTGATTAATAAACATGCTTGTATCAGAAGGACTTTTGTCACTATCAAATGTCTTGCCAAACCTCTTCAGGACACCAACTGTTAAGGAGGCTGGACACTTCTCAGAATCCTCTGAATCAATCCAGCCATCACCATTTTCACCTTTCAGATTTCTTCTTTGACTTTGGAAAGGCAAATTATGAAAAAGGATTGAGAAACTGGGTTGTTTGCCTCTGAGGAAAAATTATACACACACACACACACACACACACACACACACACACATTATCTAAAATATCATGTTATATTTTTATTATACTGTATTCCAGGCTCCCCCTAAATACTTTATTATCTTGTATGAAAGCTTTTCTTCCCCACAGGCCTTTACTATTTCATTCTTTCTTTAGTATCTATTCTATGGCAAAGATCACCAAGGATAAACTGATAAAGAAGACATAATTTCTGCCTTCATGGAGGGAGGCAGGCCAGCAAATGATACTATGTACCATGGCCTAGCCTCAGAACCACAGATTTGGAGGGGTACTACTGATCAGGAGAAAAATAGAAGGGTAATCTACTCTATGAGGGAAAGAAAATGTACCAAGTCTAGGAGTAGACAGAGTTGAATTGATAAATTAAAGTGTTTTATATATCAGAAGGTGAAATGAGGAGAAAACACAATGACTGATTCTGCTTCTTAGGGAGTAGGACAATGGTTACTGTGACTTGGGTAGATTTGTTTTCCTTCAGTCTACTGCTGCTGCTGCTAAGTCGCTTCAGTCGTGTCCGACTCTGTGCGACCCCTAGACGGCAGCCCACCAGGCTCCCCCATCCCTGGGATTCTCCAGGCAAGAACACTGGAGTGCGTTGCCATTTCCTTCTCTAATGCATGAAAGTGAAAAGTGAAAGTGAAGTCGCTTAGTCGTGTCCAACCCTCAGCGACCCCATGGACTGCAGCCCACCAGGCTCCTCCATCCATGGGATTTTCCAGGCAAGAGTACTGGAGCGGGGTGCCATTGCCTTCTCCACAATCTACTGCAGGATTAGTCAAATACTCATATAATAATGTCCATGAGGCCAAGAATACACATGAGGGGGTGAACCTTTCGGTCGACTCCTTTGATCCACTTGGAGTTATCAGAGTCTGATCACCTTGACAACCTGGGCAATGAGGAATCAACTGGAGCTCAGTGCCTGTTTTTACTTTGACAGGAGACACCTTGGCACCCAAGTCTACTCTGCTAAAGTATACGCATATTCCTTTCACACCATGCTTACAGGCTTCTGGGGGCCATCTCTGTGTTTTGGGGGTATACTCAAGGTTCAAATGTAGCAAGTTGGGCAGAATCTTAGGACCAAGATTGTGAACTATTCTGATAGGAATAAAATGGTTTGTGCTATGCATGTTCTTGTGTGTAACAACGCTTCCAGATATACCTAACCTGTTGTTTCTTCCCCTCAATCTTACACCTTAAACACCCATACCCACTAACACCCAGAGTATTAATTCTACACTTGATTAACAGCATTGGTTAGTCTGTTCTGCTACCTGGCAATGTTGACGAGAAGTGAGAATGGGACGGAGGCAGGAGGATTTAGAACAAGGACAACAGCATCTGAAGACTCAAAAACAAGTGCTGTTGCTGATGCTGGGGTTGGGGGAGAACTGGGAGCAGAGGAAAGTGACCCAGGTAAAGGAACTGCCTGTGTAAAGGCTTCAAGATGAGACCATGGACATCCAGAGGCCTGAAGGCCATTTGTCATGATACCTTTTCAATGATGCAGCCATGACTTATGGAACACTTTGAGCTGTCCTTTAAACACAGCCTGGAATTATTCGGTGGGACTCTTATGAAAACCAAGGTGGCTTTGTGATTAGGAACATTTTCTTTTGCAAACCTCAGAAACACAGGCTATAATAATAAAGTACCATAGTTATTAAGGTTCCTAAAGGTTGAGAATGTGCTGTGGCTGGTTACTCTGAATCTTAGCCTTGGTCTTCAGGTGTCAGGCCATAATTTCTAGATCTTGTAGGCATTGCTTCACTGTCTCGGTTTTCTTAAATGTAAAGAGGGAGCTTTGCAGAATTAGCTGAAATGGGGTGCAGAAGGCCTGAAAAGCATGAGGGATGCAGGTATTTATCCAGCCACTGCTAAATGCCAGGCACCCATGTGACCTCCCGTTCTCACAACTTTATGAGACAATGAAGAAAATACAGTTTAAATTACAAAGCAGAATATAAGCTCTAAGGTGTGCAAAAAAAAGTTTGGAAACATTTCCCTTTTGACTATACATTTCACAGACTCTCAATAAAGGATTCCGCTTTCTTTGAAGAAACTGGCAGAACTGAGAAACGCACACAAGTGTTTTTTGCTACTTCTTTGTGATCCTCATCTGACTCCATCCTTTCAGGTTTTTCTAGTTTGTCAATTTGTGTTTATTATCCTTGTTGACTGAATACACTTTAACTTAGAGAAGCATAGATGATCTTGAACACTGCTGGGAAAGTAAAAGATACAGTGGACGTAATGAAAGCAAGCAAGAACTTTAATGATTCAGAAGGGCGAGGATCAGGTGTGTAATTAGACAGGTCAGGACTCATGTGGGTGGAGCAAACACTCTAGAGTGGTTTCTATGAGGAGTGGGTGTGATCAGCATTTTCTCCGAAGAGAAAGGAACAGTGGTTTGTACTGTAACGTTTACAGACACTCCAAGAGCCTTGGTCTGTGTGGTCTCTTTTAAGCAGTTTGGTTGTGTGCACAGAATTTAACAGCCCAGAAATATGCCACCGAGGATCAAATATTTTAAGTGACTTTGCCTGCTGATTACTGTGGCTGGAAGAGGTGGCTGTAGTACCAGCTGAAGACATGTGGCCCTTACAATGTGTTTGCAGCTTTTTTATTATTTTCAAAACAGTGCATTTCTTTCAGGCTCTATCCAATGCTACACTTTGACCCAGGAGATCTTGAAGAGCTGACTGCTAAGATAATTAGCCAGGGGATGGGCAGGGTCAGGGGAGGGAAAGTCTAAAGTTACTGTCACTGTTTTAAGGTCAGAGTTAGGAGAGAATCCTGAGTAATTAAGTATACTTCCTCCTAACAAAAAAGCAATGCTGTTGCTATGTTGGTTGTTAAAGAAGTACAATTCTGATGTAACTTGGCTGGTAAATTTCAAGTACTGTAAGTGTCTGTCTCTTATGTTCCCTGGAGCATAAAGCACAAGTATATATTCTATAAATACACTGAGTTTTAATAACTGATTTAAGTTCCTTAATTTGATCATCAGCAAANAAAAGCAATGCTGTTGCTATGTTGGTTGTTAAAGAAGTACAATTCTGATGTAACTTGGCTGGTAAATTTCAAGTACTGTAAGTGTCTGTCTCTTATGTTCCCTGGAGCATAAAGCACAAGTATATATTCTATAAATACACTGAGTTTTAATAACTGATTTAAGTTCCTTAATTTGATCATCAGCAAATATTTCCCTTTGGTATAAACAGCTCACAATTGATTGATATTTCCTCTTGGTAACAGTTTCCATTTTTATGTTAACCTACTAACCATCTTGCTCTGAACTTTTCTCTAAAGTTTCATTCTAAGGAGAGTTTAAATTATATGGAGGCATGATTTTTAAACTTATACAATACATGCCAATGCATATGCCAGATTAATTAGGGAAAACAGAAAGATGATATTATATTCATTCATGTGGGGCTTTTACTTTTCATAAATTTAAGTTTATTTTATATGAATATTAAAGTATATTTAAGAATGTAAAAGTAATACATGTTCATTGAAAATAGAAATAAAGGGAAAATTGGATGAGATAAAAATCACCATTGTTTTCTATCTTAGGGAAAATCATTATTAACAAAGTTTGTAAATTTCTATGACTATTGCATATGGATATTCTAGACAATTGAAAGCACATTATAAACACATTTTATATACTGTTTTCCACTGAACACTATGCCATGATGATTTTTCCTTTTATTAAAACTCTTTGTAAATACAATACTTAATAATATTTAATCTGATGAATTCCACAACCAATACCATGAATTCCATAACCAATTCCAGGAATTTCAGTCATATAAATTGTTGCTGATTTTTAATATTAAAAATGCTAGACTTCCCAGGTAGTCTAGGGGTAAAGAACCTGTCTGACAATGCAGGGGGCACAGATTCGATCCCTGGTCTGGGAAGATTCCACCTGCCACGGGGCAACGAAGCCCTTGCGCCACANCTATAGGGCTTTTTGTGTCCGGCTTCTTTGACTTAGCATAGTATCTTCAAGGTTCTCAAGGTTAATGTCAGTCAGCCTGTTTTTTTGTCTCCTTTTGACCACATTTGGTTTTGCTACATCTTCTATCTTTTTTGAGAAACCACAGGAACTTAAAATCTATCTGTTCATAGTACACCTTAATCTACTGACTTTGGTTAATTTACTATTCAGCTTCTACTCCTTCTTACATCATCTTTCTAGTCTGAGTTTTACAGATTGTTAAAAATAGAGGGACTTCCTGGTGGTCCAGTGGCTAAGACTCCTTGCTTCCAGTGCAGGGGCCCCAGGTTTGATCCCTGATCAGGGAACTACACCCAGCATGGTGCAACTGAGAGTTCACAGGCCAAAACTCAAGATCCCGTGTGCTACAATGAAGATCGAAGATCCTACTCACCACAACTAAGGCCTGGCTCAGCCAAATGAATACATGCATAAATATTTAAAAAAATATATTAAAATTTTCTGAAAGGTTTTCCTACATCTATTGAAATGATCATATGGCTTTTAGTACTCGATGTTCCTGTGATACACAGTAGGAGCAATTTTACTATAGTTGCACAAATTGTTCATTCTTGTTACAGAAAACCCATATCCCATTTGACTGTCATGGACTGTTGAATTTGTTTTTATCTGTTATCATTAACTGTTTCACGTTTGCCATATGGATGTTCCAAAGTTAAGAAGCAGTCTTTGAACACAGTGATAAAACATAGGTATTTAAGGCTAACATATCTGAGTTTTAATTCAAGTTACAAAACGCAAAATTTTGTGACCTTGGACATTTTCCTTTTCATCCTCATTTTGCGTTATTTTTGTAGATTTTTGACCATATGAACATGGAAAATCTTATATCTTCCTCTTTTCCTCACTTATTTTTACACTACATACATTTTCCATGTTACTGAATTATCTTTTTGAAGGCTGGTAATAACACATGATTGAGAATTGTGCTTGAGGTAGCATAGAGTTCTTTATTGAGACTTTCATCTATGTCCACATTTCACCAATAATAATTCTGTGATGAGCTTTATTATGTCTAAAACTTGTTTTATTAACTCAAATATGAAAATACTTTGAGAGATACAGATCATAGTGCTTTCTAAAATTATTATACTGATTTACACTCTGACAGTATATAAAATTTCCTGTTTTATCCCATGCTTACCAGCACTGTTTATTAACACTAAAATTAAGTCACTGCTAATCTGATATACAAAATGTTTTTTTTCCGTATCTGTGAGGTTAAACTTTTTCTAACACACATATGAATATATGGCATTTCTTTGGTGAGTTGTCTGTGTTCTGTAGTTCCATAATTTTTTTCAATTTATATAATAAAACCATTATAGTAAGGATTAATATTTGGTCTGTTATAAAAATATCTTTCCATTTTATGTACCCTTTTCCCTCTTTTTTGGGGGGGCCACATTGCTTGGCTTGTGGGATCTTAGTTTCCTGATCAGGGATCAAATCCATACTCTTGGTAGTAAAAAGTACAGAGTCCATGGGCTTCCCTGGTGGCTCAGTGAAGAATCCGCCTGCCAATGTAGGATACATGGGTTCGATCCCTAGTCCAGGAAGATCCCACATGTCTCAGAGCAATTAAGCTTGTGCTCCATAATAAGTGAGGCCACCCCAGTGAGGAGCCTGAGCGCCACAACTGGAGAGTAGCTCTCACCGCACCTAGCGAGAAAACCAGGTAGCAACAAAGACCTAGCACAGCCAAAATAAATGAAAAAAGAGGAATCCTAACCGCTGCACCACCAAGGGNTTAAGCTTGTGCTCCATAATAAGTGAGGCCACCCCAGTGAGGAGCCTGAGCGCCACAACTGGAGAGTAGCTCTCACCGCACCTAGCGAGAAAACCAGGTAGCAACAAAGACCTAGCACAGCCAAAATAAATGAAAAAAGAGGAATCCTAACCGCTGCACCACCAAGGGATTCTATATCTTTCCATTTTGGCTATGATTTTTTGAATGACAGCCCAAACTTTCTATTTATTTATGCTATCAAATCTATTCAGTTCAGTTCAGTTGCTCAGTCGTGTCCGACTCTTTGCGACCCCATGGATCGCAGCACGCCAGGCCTCCCTGTCCATCACCAACTCTGGAAGTTCACTCAGACTTGCGTCCATTGAGTCAGTGATGCCATCCAGCCATCTCATCCTTGGTCATCCCCTTCTCCTCCTGCCCCCAATCCCTCCCAGCATCAGAGTCTTTTCCAGTGAGTCAACTCTTCACATGAGGTGGCCAAAGTACTGGAGCTTCAGCTTCAGCATCATTCCTTCCAAAGAAATCCCAGGGTTGATCTCCTTCAGAATGGACTGGTTCCTACCATAATTTTCCTGTAACTTCTAAACTAGAAGATTATTTTTAAGTCTTTAAAATTTTAAGATAATCAATATTTAACTCCCCAGTCCACCTTGAATTTATTTTTTTGTGGTGAGAATACAAATTAAAGCATTTTCAAAATTTTACCTACTGTCTAATGCCGGTGACCTAACTTTCTAATATTTTGCAACAAAAATGTCACTGGTTGTGGATGCTTTCTTGATGACTTCTGAGTTTTAAGTAGAATATTTAAACTTGTAGGTATATACTTTTACACTGATATCTTCATGTTTCTCAACNATTAAAGCATTTTCAAAATTTTACCTACTGTCTAATGCCGGTGACCTAACTTTCTAATATTTTGCAACAAAAATGTCACTGGTTGTGGATGCTTTCTTGATGACTTCTGAGTTTTAAGTAGAATATTTAAACTTGTAGGTATATACTTTTACACTGATATCTTCATGTTTCTCAACCCAGAATGCACCATTTTAATTCCTACAGATTTTAATACTGGACAAACACCCTTACTTCATTTTTTTTTAGAAACTGAAGAATTCACAGTGAATATATTTAGTACTAAAGGTTTAAAAAATAACATTGTTCTGTAAATTGGTATAGCCACTTTGGAAAATACTATGGAGGTTCCTCAAAACACTAAAATTAAAGTTGTCATATGACCCAGCAATCCCATTCCTGGACATATACCCAGGAAAAACTCTAATTCAGAAAGATACATGCAGCCTATGTTCACAGCAGCCTGTTGACAAAATCCAAGGCAGGGAAACCAGCTAAATGTCCACCGACAGATGAATGATAAAGAAATGTTTCATGTACACAACAGAACACTACACAGCCAGAGAAAAGAATGCAGGAGGCCACTGCAGCAACATGGGTGGACCCAGAGATTATCACACTAACTGACATCAGGAAAAGAAAAACATATGCTATCCCACATATGCAAAATCTAAAACATGACCGAAATGAACAGAGCCCGACTCACAGACAGACGAGAGAACAGACTTGTGGTTGCCAAGGTGAGGCAGAGTAGGGCAGGGATGGACTGGGAGTTTGGGACTAGCAGGTGCAAACTATCGTATACAGAATGATGAACAAACAACAAGGTCTTACTGTACAGCAAAGGCAACTATACTCGATATCCTGTAATAAACCAGGATGGAGAAGAGTACGAAGGATATATATACTACATATATATATATATACAGTATGTGGATATAGATACAACATATAAACATATACTACATAAATATATATTGGCTTCCCAGGTGGTGCAGTGGTAAAGAATCCGTCTGCCCACGCAGGAGCTGCAAGAGACACAGGTTCAATCCCCGGGGCAACAGGCTCCCCTGGAGTAGGAAATGGCGACTCACTTCAGTATTCTTGCCTGGAGAACTCCATGGACAAAGGAGCCCAGTGGGTACAATCCATGGGGTCACAAAGAGTTGGACATGACTGAGCACGCATACACACACGCCTACATACGTGTGTGCGCAGGCACACACACATATAATTGAACTGCTTTGCTTTGCAGCAGAAATTAACACATTATAAATCAACTATATTGTAACAAATAAAAAATTTTTTTTCAACTGCTTTTAATATTATTTCCCTGTGAATCACATTTTTAGTTATGTGGATCCTCATATCATTTGCAAACCTCACTCGTATGACGCTTTACTTCCTTGTCCTGTCTGCATCACTCAACTAATATGACTGTTAGGTACAGATCTTTTAATCTATTCAAACTAACCCAATACAAATTTTACATAGTAGGTACATTTTCAGAACTGAGTTTTGCTTTCAGCGGTAGTAGCTTTCCCTGGCTTAAAATTTCTGGCACCACCCTGCATTTTATGGTTTAGATTTAGGATTTGATAGTTTTATGATCATAAATAACAAAAATCAACATAGTTTGGGAGTCGATGGGGGCGTCAATTAAATAAAAGGAATACTCATAAGCATGGAAGACTGGTCAAGAGGGTGACTGTCGCAAGGAAGAAGGAAGAGGAATCAATGGCTGACAAGAGGAGACAGTGGAGAGAACCACTCGGACAGTCAAGATCTTTATCACACGTCTCTTCACAGTGATAACAGTGAGCTTTGGGCCTGTGTGGAAGCAGTTCTCCCAAAGGATGAGGTGAACTGACTGCGATTTTCCTATTTTAAACAAAACACAGTGTCGTGGCTTTCCTCCCCCCCCCACCCAAAGTCTGACAAAATCTTTATCCTGGTGATGGAGTTAGGGGGAAGCAGTGGGAAGTGAGGGGCAGCTCAGCTCTGCCTTAGGCAAACTCAGTTCTTTTTTTTTTTTGGCAGGTGGAGCCAGAAGCACAATTGTGGCAATTTCCCCCTTTTGCCTTTTCCTTTCCCCTTTTATGTTGTGTTATTCCAATCTCCTTTCTCCTAAGCAGTGAGTGGTGGGATTATGACCCAGAAATGGGCTCTCCGTTCATCTTCCCGCTCTTGCATTTCTTATTCCAGCTGAGAGAAGGAAGTGAAGCCCTTCAGTCTGTGAACCGTGGTCATGTTCCCCACCCCCCACCCACTAAGGTGGTGCACACAGCTTTCCAAATGCTGGACAAGGAATGAGTCAGGCTGCCCTCAGCCCCAGAACAGTGTTCTGCATGGAGGATAGTAGATGCAACAGTTACTTTCTAATTAAATAAAAGGAAACGTTTACTGTTACATATATTGTAGCCATGATGGATCCAGCATGAAGGGGTCTCCTTTACTGTCATTTCTCAGTACATTGCATGTAATCTCATAACATGCTATAGCGGCACCCATCACGAAGCCTCTTCTTTTTCCCCTCACAAAATGGCACTACTGGAAAAACATTATTTAGTAGCAAAATATACTTTAATTGAAAAATCATTTTAAGTAACTGAATAAAAATGTATACCAGGAACCTTCCAATGGACAGCAGAGTATGTACATTTTGTGAGAGTGGAGCAGCATCTATTCAATATATTTTTAGATAGAAAATACAGGCATATTTAAAAATGGAAACATGTAAGAAGGTATGTCACAAGAAATAACAAACTGTAACACAAAATAAAAAGGTCAACCCAAAGTAACAAGTTGACTGAAACGAGACAAGACCCAGCACCGTGTTGGAAAGTCTTCATGTAAATTGTGCCATGTCCAGGACTGCCAGGAAGAGATGATCCTGCGTTTCAGGAGAGCTGGTTGGCTGTGCGGTGGTTAAAACCCAGTCCTCCTTTTCCTAGAACAAAAAACAAAGATTGAACAGTAAAGAAAGGGGAACAGCTGTCTGGGGGCCAATTAAAACATAACTGAAAGTCTCAGATACCTGGCATCATCTGTGAGGTAGTCTGGATGGATGGGGGTCATTCCTTGAGAAAACGAGAGGACACGGAGAAAAAGTACTAACGTACACAGCACACTGGAGTTTTAGTCCTGGCTCTGTCACTAGTTTCCTGTCTGATCATCTGCTCGTCTGTAGAATGAGGGCTTTGGACTTTGTGAGCCTAAAGGTTCATCTCTTACAGCATGAACTTATTTATGGCATTTGTTTAGGATCCATTTTCTGTGCACAGTCTGAGGAAACACAGTATCTTCCTTGAGAACTGAACCATTTGGGAATAATTCATCAGTAGAGAAGGCTACAGACTGAGGGACTTAATGAATGCCACAGGGCATTTCTCCACCAGCTGTCACGATGCCTGAAAATTGCTAAGTCACCAGCTAAGTCGCTTCAGTCATGTCTGACTCTGTGAGACCCTATGGACTGCAGTCTGCCAGCCTCCTTTGTCCATGGGATTTCCCTAGCAAGAATATCGGAGTGGTTTGCCATGCCCTCCTCCAGGGGATCTTTCCAACCCAGGTATCAAACCCGTATCTCTTAGGTCTCCAGCACTGGCAGTGGATTCTTCAACATGAGCATCAATTTTTATGTCTTTATTAAGCATGAGGGAGACAATCTTTAAGGCACTCAATCTTGTGGAAGAGAAAGAAGTATTTGTAAAGATTTATTGCTTTGATTTCTCAGAAAAGCTTTCTCTCTATCCCATTTCAGGAAATTATATTCCACCTTTCTTTCATCAATGAATTGTCAGTCTCTTCCACCCTTTACCTAAAGGCATGGTAAAAGTTTTAGCAAATGAACTTCCACATTAGAATAACCCAACCTAGGATCACCATTGACTGATCCATAGTGGGCCCTTGAATTAATCTGGGCTAATGAGTTCTCAGAAGAAAAGTTATGACCAACCTAGATAGCATATTCAAAAGCAGAGACATTACCTTGCCGACTAAGGTCCATCTAGTCAAGGCTATGGTTTTTCCAGTGGTCATGGATGTGAGAGTTGGACTGTGAAGAAGGCTGAGCACTGAAGAACTGATGCTTTTGAACTGAGAAGACTCTTGAGAGTCCCTCAGACTGCAAGGAGATCCAACTAGTCCATTCTGAAGGAGATCAGCCCTGGGATTTCTTTGGAAGGAATGATGCTAAAGCTGAAGCTCCAGTACTTTGGCCAACTCATGCGAAGAGTTGACTCATTGGAAAAGACTCTGATGCTGGGAGGTATTGGGGGCAGGAGGAGAAGGGGACAACCGAGGATGAGATGGCTGGATGGCATCACTGACTCCATGGGCGTGAGTCTGAGTGAACTCCGGGAGCTGGTGATGGACAAGGAGGCCTGGCGTGCTGCGATCCATGGCGTTGCAAACAGTCAGACATGACTGAGCGACTGAACTGAACTGAACTGAATGAGTTCTTCTCCTGCAGTTTTAAAATGGGTCAGCACACTATTTCTGTGGGCAGTGGGTGCTTCCACGTGAACTGAGATGCAGAGGAAAGCAGTCTGCAGCAGGATGATGGAGAAGATGTTGGAGACAGGAGGTGAGATGGGAGGGGAGAGACTTTAGCTGTCTTCAAGTCCTCCATCTGTTTGCCCTCATGCTCAGCCAACCCATGTCTGGCGTTCCATATGAGGTCCCATTATTGTGATAACAGATTCCTTTCTTTGCTTGAGCCACTTGGAGTTGCAATAAGAGAGTCCTAGCTAATACAGGTCTCCTAGAAAAACTCAGCACAGTATAAGAAAAGGGGGGCTGCAGGGTCTTCTGGGTTGACCTTTCCTTGAATTTGCCATCATTTTTTTTATTCCTTTATCAAGCTTTTGAATTAAAAAAATCTAGATTTTATTACCTTTATTAATAGCACTTTATTGTTTGTAAAGCAAGTTATTTCTGGACATCCTCTGGTCAAGAAAAAGTTCCTATGGGGTAGTTGACTCTTGAATAATGCAAGGGTGAGGGGCACTGACCCTCTGAGCAGTCAAAAATTGGTGGATGATTTTACAATCAGTTGGTCATCTGTATCTGTGGTTCCACATCCACAGATTCAGCCAACTGAAGATTGTATAGATCTGTATTATGGATCTATTGGGAAAAAAAATCTCTATACAGGTGGGACTCATGCTATTCAGACTCATTTTGTTCAAGGGTTAATTGTATTTTGATATTAGGGAACCACACAAACTCTAAGCTTCCTTTATTTATCTGTAAGATGAAGTAGTTGAAAAAAAGCTTAAAATAAGAATGTTACAAATACTTCCTGTTCCTTTTTGAGTCACTATCATTTTTACTGTTTCTATCTTTGCTTTTTCTTTTCTTTGCTCTCTATTTCCCCAGAAATCCTCTCCAGTTTGATTCTCATTTTCTTAAGTTCTTTCAACTCTGCTCTCAGGTAAAACTATCATTTTTATGTTAGAAACTTCTAAATATACTTGTATAATCCAAATTTGTCCTTCAGGGTTCTTTTTTTTGTCTCTCTACAGAGAGGCATATACTTGAGTTGATACAAAGAAACTCATTAGCATGAAACAGATATTTTCATAATTAAGTTTGTATTTATAGATTTTTGTCTTGGCAATTTGACTTTAATAGTCCAATCAAAATTAAGTAAAAGGACACGAAAAAAGAATTACTCTTTTCAGTTAACTGAATTTTTCACTTTAAAAAATGAATATGGAAATACCCATTTTTTCAATGATTCCTATAATATAGAAGTAAGTGTACATAATACAAATCTAAGTGATGTAATTATAACTATGTATATTAAAAATTTTAAATAGAGCTGGTAATATTCCAACACTGCAATATTTATGAGGACAGTGTTATAATATTGAAATATTTTATCAATGGTATGATGCAGCATGTAATCAAAATGATACGGTACTAGCATAAAAAACAGGCCATAGATCAATGAAACAGAATAGAGAACCCAGAAATGAATACACATCAGTTCAGTTCAGTTGCTCAGTCGTGTCCGACTCTCTGTGACCCCATGAATCGCAGCATGCCAGGCCTCCCTGTCCATCACCATCTCTCGGAGTTCACTGAGACTCACGTCCATCGAGTCCGTGATGCCATCCAGCCATCTCATCCTCTGTCATCCCCCTTCCCCTCCTGCCCCCAATCCCTCCAAAAAGGAGGAGAAACAGTAACAGCAGTAAACTCTGGAGTTGAAAGGACAACATGCTTGGGAGTGAAGGGATTTCTTGAGCTGAAATGGGCAGACTTCAGTCTTCTGCTGTGTGTCTGCAGTATTCTATATGTAATTTCCTGAATATGTAAATTTAGTGACCATTAGCTAATGATCATTTCATGAGTGACAAGTCCAGCAGTACAAAATTCACAGTATTCTGTGCCTAGCCTGTCATTCTTTTTCATTTCAGCTGCATGTAAAGTTGGAAAGATGATTTATTGATCATTCTAAAGATGTAACATTGTTTTGTGTTGGAGAAGGCAATGGCAACCCACTCCAG
>SJYA01001238.1:69898-92531 GCA_006410615.1 Neotragus moschatus
AACTCTGGGAGATGGTGATGGACAGGGAGGCCTGGCGTGCTGGGATTCATGGGGCCGCAAAGAGTCAGACACGACTGAGCGATTGAACTGAACTGAACTGATGTTATACTAATATACTAAACTAATATAATATTGTATGTCCGTTACATTTCAATAAAAAATTTATGATATTTAAACTTTCAAACTATTTTTCCTTTATTTGGGATAATCTTTTCTCAACTATGATATTTATCTGCTTACAAACGTGAAATCAATTGCTAGAACACATTTTTACATAAGTTTTCTTCTAGTCCATTAAATACTGACTACATATACTGTAAACAATATGGACCAAAATTTTGACTTTAAAAAATAAATGTTCCTTATCAATTTCAATACTATTTTTATTATAAGTAGGAATGCAAATGAACATCAGTAAAACATACTGAGCTCATCATTTATTGGCATCCTTTCTTATGAAGGGTGCGATCTGCCATTCAAGAAGGCATTAACTTGTTTAATTAACCCCTTTTTCTTTGTCAGAAAACTTCACAAATTTGCATGTCCTCATACAGAGGCTATGCTAATCCTCTAAAATTGTGTTGTTTCAATTTTAGTATTTGTGCTGTAATAAATGTGTGTTCTTGAGAAATCATTATCTGTCAAATATTAAGTAATACTTCTTCATTTGGCTTTAGTTCAAATCTCAAAATGGATATTTCTGGATACAAAATGCTTACCTTCAAACCAGAGATATCTTCGGGCTCTTGGGGGAACTGAACTTGAATTTCAGTCTTCTCATGTTGTGCATAAATAGTAGTTTTTGGTTGTCTTACCTGGAACAGTCATGTCCTGTCCATGCCGAGAGACAATGGCATCGGTTTGGTCTTACGCATTTTCCACCATTTAAGCAGGGAGACTGGCAGACAGCTGGGATGAAAAATTCACGAATTTACTTAATGAACACTAAGCAAACGTGAAGACGCTCATGAAGACACGCAGAATAAGGTTTGATTCTGCTTTCTGCTGCAGCTGCTACCATTCCTCACAGACTGCATCCTGCCAGTTGGCTCGATCTCACATGATGATGTGGTATCACTTCCCTCTGTCCTTCCAAGCAAGAATTGATCTTTATATTTAAATCCCAGCTTAAGTTCTACCTGCATACTGAAACCTTTGCGGATAACTCCGAGTCCACTAATTTTCTCTTCTTTAATCCTCATTTATGTAACTAATCTGACACTGTTTTGAACTGAAAATTACTCATATGCTCAATAAGACTGTCAAGCTCTCAAGAGAGCCAGCAATGAACTCTATGACTGATGAAGTCGTTACATCAGATGTTAATTCTTATGATGCCAGATCAGCCACATAGACTGGCTAACGTAACAAATGATTCAAAAGCCCTTTGTGCTTGCTAGGAAATGTATTTCATGGCTTTTACCCACTTTAATTGGAATTACAGAACCTGGGGTCGAGTTAAAAATGAGCCACTGATGTCACCCTGAGTGAGAACTGAGACATTTATTATACAGCCATCTTTCTCACAGGTCCACAGTCTCAGGGTCAAACTCTTCTTCTCCATGAATCTACTTGTTAAAAAAAACCTCAGGACACTAAAAACAGATGAAGACCAGCCAGTTTAACGTATCAAAGAAATAAATAAGATGCCTGTTCAGAGAAAGTTGGAAATGAGAAACATTTCAGTCTCGTTATAGCTTGGAAATGCAGGCTTCCCCAGATGAAAAATTCATCTTTGGTGGGAGATAAAGAAATGTCACTTCTTTATCACTCATTCATAAAATATAGAGAAAACATTGGTAATCCAGGCACTTGATAAGCATTGAGAGAGGATAAGAATGAAAACACCAGTCTTTGTTCTTGGTGAGCTTTCTTGACAAGAAAGCCAACAAAATGCACATATTTGCAATATAACAAAAAGGAAATTATGAAATGAAGCAGGGTCAAGAATAGCAAAAATAAAACTCAATAATCTACANATAAGCATTGAGAGAGGATAAGAATGAAAACACCAGTCTTTGTTCTTGGTGAGCTTTCTTGACAAGAAAGCCAACAAAATGCACATATTTGCAATATAACAAAAAGGAAATTATGAAATGAAGCAGGGTCAAGAATAGCAAAAATAAAACTCAATAATCTACAACTAATTCTCCATAGCTGCTTGCTAATATTAAAAAATCACTCCTTTTCAAGAGCATGATGACTTAGCAGTAACTGACTGTACTCAAAATTATTATTTTTCACTTCTCCATGTAACAGCCTAACACCTTCCTCCTTCCCTGTAACTTGGGTGACACCAATGTTCCATTCTGGGCACCTTCTCATGCCACCTTCTGCACAGACTTCTTTTCTTTTCCTCCACAAAAGTTTTCCAGTGATGATTAATATCTATCTTCAATGTAGTGTATCTTCTGGGAAAAGACACCATCCAGCTGCCTGTCAGCCCTCTCCCTTGTATGTTCCAAACTCAGCGTGTTTTTGTGCATGCATGCATGCGTGCTCAGTCATGTTCAACCCTTTGTGACCTCATGGCCTGTAGTCTGCCAGGCTCCTCTCTGTCCATGAAACTTTTCAGGCAAGAATAATGGAATGGGTTGCCAGTTCCTCTTTCACAGCATGTATTTTCTCAACTCCTTATCTGTACCTTCAACCTCAACTGTCCTTACTTAACGTTTTATCTGTATCTTCACACTCAGCCTGTGCTTAATTAACTCCTTATCTGTACCTTCAGGGCTCTTCCTTTTGGGTTCTCTGTCTCAGTAAATGGCACCATCTTCCACTCAGAAGCCTAAACTGGAAATACCAAACTTGACTCTCCTTAGACCTTTATTTCCACAATAAATCTATAGCCAGGTAGTGCTGATTCATCTATCTGCTCTCAAATATATCCTTTTGGGTCATCGTTTCTCTAGACGTCATTGAATGTGAAAGTGTCAGTCACTCAGTCATGGCCCACTATTTAGGGCCCTGTGGACTGTAGCCCGCCAGGCTCCGGTCTATGGGATTCTCCAGCAAGAAGACTGGAGTGGGCTGCCCATCCCTTCTTCAGAGGATCTTCCCGATCCAGGGACTGAACCCAGGTTTTCTGCACTGCAGGCAGATTCTTTGCCTCTTGCCAATTCAGGCTGGGGTAAGTCTCTAACAAGTCTATTTTTAAGTCTTGCTTTCTGCCCTTTTCTGTACTGTTCTCAAAATATTTTTTCTAGAAGAAAATCTAATCACAAGATTGTCCTGCTTAAGTCCCTTTAACAGCTTCTGTGGCTTAGAAGACATAATTCAGTATGCACTGCACTTCCTAATCCGGCTCTGCCTAGCTTTATACTTCACTTCCGGTCACACCCCTCCACTGCCTCCATGGCTTCTGCTCTGGCTATGTTAGCAGATCAAGTTTGTGTTACACTTCTATGCCTTTGTCGGGAATGAGCTCCACCTGGGGACTCCTCTTGCTCTTCCTTTGATTCTACTCTTGTGAAGCCTTTTCTGAACATCTACTGGGACTTCCCTGGTGGCTCAGACCATAAAGTACCTGCCTGCAATGCAGGAGACCCAAGTTCAATCTCTGGGTCGATGACTGAGCGACCTCACTTTACATTTGGGTGGTTTACTCATTTTACTATTGATCATTAGTCTCCAGTCACATATTTATAGGCCATTCGACATCCCTTCTTCTTTTCTAGGCTGGATTCTGGAGAGCAAGAGCTCCTGTTTTATACCCTTTTGTATGTTTAATACCTAATGGATATAAGTGGGATCTTTGCGGGGGTAGCTGCAGCAAAATTGAAAAACAAAGACTGTATGGCTCATGTCAGTAAGGCGCTTAATGTCAAGGAGCTAAAGAACTAAAAGAAATACAGATAAGTCAGATCAATTGAGCTTTAAACGGCACGTATGTGTGTTTAGTCCCTCAGTCGTGTCTGACTCTGTGTGACCCTACTGACTTTAGCCCGCTGGGCTCTGTCCATGGGGTTTTCCAGGCAAGAATATTGGAGTAGGTTGCCATTTCCTCCTCCAGTAGACCTTCCTGATTCAGGGGTCAAACCTGCATCTCCTGCATTGCAGGTGGATTCTTTACTGTTGAGTGACCAAGGAAGATCCTTAAGTGGCATGGCTCTAGCTAACTGTGTAATATCTAGAGATGGAATGTTAGAAAACAGATTTTCGTGGTAGAGAGCAAGTTTAGGGATAGCAGGCAACTTGGGCAGGGCTTTGGAGGTGAGTTTGAATAGGCAGTAGCTATGTCTGCGGGAGACAAGATGTGATTGACAGGAAGGGAAGTAAGTGCATCAGGTGTTGGTTCCAGTCCACGCAGCACCTCAGGAGGCAGAAGAATCTGGGCTGGATGTGGAGAAGACAAGCAACCATCTCAGGTTCTTAAACAGGGCAAAGATATGCCCAGAGCTGTGTGTAATGGTGCTATTTTGGAAACAGAAATGGGAAGGTTAAGCAGTAGACTCTGGCAGTGATCCAAAGGAAAGGTCTTCTCCTAGCTGGTGACAGTGGACACAGTAGGATGCAAGAGAGATGGAGTGGGAAGGGACAGAAAGGAGTGCTGATACTGGCAGATGAAGGGGGAGGGCGACTTGCGAGTGTCTCCATCTGGAAGCGTGCTGCCAACACCTACAGAAACAAGATGCCTGGGAAAGGGCAGAGCTGGTTTTCAGGTAGGTCCAATTCTGTATGCATGAGAAATATAGACAAATATCAAGGTTGGGGCTCCCCTGCTGGCTCAGTGATAAAGCACCCACCTGTCAATGCAGGAGACACGAGTTCCACCCCTGATGCAGGAAGACCCCACGTGCCTAGGGGAAGCTAAGTCTGTGTGCCACAACTACTGAGCCACGCTTCAGAGCCTGGGAGCTGCAACTACTGAAGCCCAAGCAGACCACTAGAGCCTGTGGTCTGCAACAAGAGAAGCCACTTCACTGAGAAGCTGGAGCACCGCAACTAGAGAGTAGCCCCCACTTGCGGCAACTAGAGGAAAGCCCACACAGCGACAAAGACCCAGCATAGCAAAATAATAAACCAACAAAAAATTAAAAAAAAATCACGGTTGATTTGTGATAAAGAAATACCAAACGTTATACTTTAAGACTCAAATACACCTTGCTCTAGCCCTACTTTTTTAAAAAATTTTTATTTCATTTTGTTTTTCCCAATTTTTCTTGAAGTATTTCAAATTGGTTCCTTTCCTCTATAACCAACAGAGTCATAACCAATATAAGGCATTAAAGGAATAAAAGTTGTCTGTGTTTTCCATAAAAAGTTTAAATCATAAGTGAGAACATGGGATGGTGGTATCAGATTTTAAGGGGTGTTACAGGCTGCAATTCATGGGGTTGCAAAGAGTTGGACACGACTGAGCGACTGAACTGAACAGGCTTCTTTGAGACTTTAGTGAAAGTTATGAGCCCACTTACACAGCAAGAAACACACATATCAAACTTTTAATATAAGAGTGAAATGTCATGGGTTCCTACAGCACCTAAAACTCATCTATGGTACTCTAAAATCAACAAGGTTTACAAGAGAGCCCTAGTGATAATACAATCAGGAGTCAACCATCGTACCATTTCCTTTGAAGTCTGCCTTTTTTCTGATGAAAATAAAAATGGAGAAATGCAAAAAAACCCCACAAGTTTCCAATAAAAGCTTCAAATTTAGCCTCCAGTATTACAATTTTCCTTTCCTACACTCATGGATGGCTTACTTTTGGCTTTATGTGGGGTGGCTGCCCATCTGATTTTGGGTTTTTGCAACTTTGACTCCCATGTCCCTTATTTGTTCCTTAATAGCCCCTTTCATCCTCCCAAACCTCCCAGTTTGGAGGATAAATTATATAGTCACTTGAGCCTTAGAGAGTTCATGACAAGCTCTGGTGTCAGTTGGCCTGCTCTGTTTTACAATTAACCTCACTAGGAAGTGGTATAATTATTATTTACAAAAGGAATAGTAAGGGTTAGAGTTAACACAAAATAAATACAATGAGTTCTATGCTTTTAACAGTTGACAATTAGGACATTAAAAAGGTAAAAAAAAAATCTATCATTTTAGACTGTGGGATTATTCAGACAATTACTGAAAAACCTGTCATATGCGGGCACTATGCTAGCTACTGAGAATATAAAGATCACAAATATCCCTGCCCACCAGTGGCTTATAATCTAGTGAGGGCAGGGAAAGACCAAAATCAAGCAATTAAACAGATAGCAAAGTAAAGTGGATAGGGAGGTATTTGAGCATGGGTTGCTATGAGGACATGTTTATCACCAATTAAATCAGAACAACAGTTTGTCACTGTCTTCCATGATAAGGAACCATCTCTTGTTGACTTTAACTTCAGGTGTATTTATTTAGAGCCTGTTTTTTCTAAATAGTTACTGTGCATTTAGTGATTTAGCTTCATAGAGATTTAAATAAATATTCTTCTGAACGTCTACATTATGTTTTCTCTGCATTCTGCAACACAGAGCAAATGGCATGAAGAAGGCTGACCCATGAGTTAACTCAGATGCTCTTACGTGTCATACAACCCTGAGAGGTGTCTCTGAGGTGGACACAGGTTGAGCCCTGAGACCACCATTCAAGGGACCATCTTGAGGAATTTGTGAGAAACCCTGAAACCCTTTCGTTTTACTGCCACCTCTGAATCTGAGTCACACTCGTCGGTGTTCTCTAAGGTTTCACGGAGTCCAGGCATCAAGAAAACCAACTATGACAGGACGCCTACCTGTATGACAGCGGGACCCTGTCCAGCCAGGGGAGCAGTCACATTGATAAGGGGCCACACAGCGACCGCCATTCAGACAGGGAAGAATGCAGATCGCTAGAAAGGAGATCAAAAAGGCCTGGATCAAAACCCACACACTCAGACATGATTGAGTGTTTAAAAGATATTTTCCAGGAGGAGTAAAATCTTAGATGACCCACTAGATAACTTTCCCGTATATGTTGTGTTTATTAATCAATATTATTGGGAAAACACAACCCAGAAAGTCAGTTTGGACCCTTAGCCTCGTGACTCCAATGCCAAATGCACTCTTTCCGAGAGGACACACTGAAATCGATGCCTGCTAAGTGCTTTGCTTTCTCTTCACAAAATAAGCAGACCGTCTTTCATTCATTATCGTTTCAAATTTCCATTACAAATTACATAAAATGCTCTAAGAGGGTTTGGCTGCCTTGAGGTTCTCTTCTTGGCTATAATTAAATGTGAAAATGGCCGTCAGATAAGCTCTTCCATGGGCTGGTGTGGGCAACACTTTAGTAGCTGCCACCCTTTATTTCCTCGGAGCTGAGGCCTAACAGTGACTGAATCTGGCCTCCCTGACATTCTCCATGGCAATCATTTCTCCTACTAGAAATCACTGAGCTCCGTAAAAAGGTATTATCTGTTTAAAAGAAGTGAGACTGTTTACTGACATGGTATTCAAAGCATTGTTCTCAAGACCAAAACACTGACACTAGGCTTAGTTGGAAATGCAGAATCTCAGGTCCTGTCTTGGATCTACCAAATCAGAATCTGCACTGACCCTCTCCCAGGTTGTCTGCAAGTGCAGGAAAGCCTGGGAAGCCCTACTGGTACATGTTCAGCAAACTAAGCCAGGCCTGTCATAATCCTTGGCATTCTAGCAGGTCACACGTGGAGGCCCGGGTGAGCTATTAGCAGCCTAAACAGATTTCCATTGCATATTTTCCTTTCTAGATTAGTTGAAATACTTACACTTTAAAAAGTTTCAGAATTTCTAATAAATGTCTGGCCTTAGGAAAAACTGACATAGACCAATGGCCATCATATTAATGACTCAATGTGATTAATATACACCCAATAATTTTATCCATGTGTAAATATATTTTTAAAGATTTTGAAACAAAGTATAGTTTAGACGTTAAAAAAATTAAAGCCACTTTTTCACATTCTCCTGGAACCTCAAATTTAAATATATTTTCTCCCTGAGGACTGAAATTCTGTATTAAAGTATCAAGCATTGTATAGCTACTGGAGTACCAATTTATTTTTTTCTAATTGGAAAGAGCTACCCTTAATGAATGATGGGCTCCCTATCTTACCTGCAAAGTACAATTTTATGCAATGCCATGAATTTATACTAACTGTAGCAAGAAGCAGCACAGAAGATAGAAATAAAGGGAGACCAAGGTTGGGAAACCCTTTATTATAAGCTCCTTCCCAAGAAGGTTCCTGGAAATCTGTGCCAGTAGGCAGGTGGAGATGGCCTTAGATGGATCTTGATAACTATATTTTCAAAGTCTGTAATATTCTAGATCTTCTGCAACTAAATGACATACATACAGCTCTCAGCCCTTTGTCTGGTCTGTTACGGGGTTTAAGCAAGAAAGTTCCTGCCACCAATAAAGCCAGTTCCTAGTAACACCCCTAAGTTGGCAGCTTCCAGGCAAACCATCGGAACTCAAACTAAAATCTTAGGACACAATTTGTAAGATATGAGGACAGACTCACGCTCTTCACAGAGGCGACCCATCCAGCCATCTGGACAGGAGCAAGCATTTGGGCGTTGGCAGATCCCTCCATTCTGACATGGGAATCGACAGACGGCTGGAAAACAAGCAGGATGGGTCACAAATCTAGGGAATTCAGGAAGGCAAGGCTGGTTGTCAGAAAATAGGATTGATCATTTACATTTCAGAGTATTTCCTTGAATCAAGTCTTAAGGAAGAGAATCGAAACCCAGTTTCAAGATTTAGCTGGGGATGAACGTGAGGGGCTCAGGAGGGACATAAACAAGTTTAGGTAGTTCTGAGATTATAACTATCAAACGTTTTAGTAGTTTGGGGGTTCAGGGCAAAAGAGAACAAAGTGGTTTATATAAAAGATTGTCTCTGTTGGTCTGGACCAGGGGAAATGCCTTTCTAGGAGATTTGAAAATCCCCTTAAAGAAAGCCTTTCAGGGCTAATAGCTCTCTGGTGCTGCCAGTGTTCCCCATTCTCTTAAAGAAGTGAAGACTCAAACAAGTAAACAAGACATACAACTCTCACTTGATTTCTGACTTTAAGTGACACTTGAGCTATTTCTTGAGGAGGTAGCTCCTCAGCACCCATCTCAAGAGGAGTTTGCATATTTTCTTACAGCCTATGAGCTAGGCTGTATAGTGTAGCTAACAGGCACACGAAAAGATGCTCATTATCACTAGTTATTAGAAAAATGCAAATCAAAACTATAATGAGGTATCACATTGGTCAGAATGACCATCATCGAAAAGTCTGAAATAATAAATGCTGGAGAGGGTATGGAGAAAAGGAAGCCCTCCTATCTTGCTGGTAGGAATGTAAATAGACACAGCCACAATAGAGAACAATGTGGAAGCTCCTGAAAAGATTTAAAAATTTACTATATTAGTCACGATAGGATCCCATATGGGGCCTCATTCCTTATGGGGCACAGCGGTCTGCTAAGGATGGCTGGTTAGAACTGGTATCTGTATTGAAACACCTGAGTGTCCAGGAGGTTCACCTCATGACCTAGTCATGACACGGCTCTGCCTAGCAACTGGAGAACACTCCTAAGATCTGGAGAGAAGACTTGCTTAAGGAGCCATGACGGATTCAGGAAGGGGCCAGGTACTGGGCCAAAGGTCTATGTGCAAGCTTTCAAAACTCCAACTTGTAAAGTTAAGGAAAGTAACACACGTGTAAGAGAAAATTGAAAGCCAAGGAAAGATAAAATAGCATGCCTACTAGCTGTTGGCCATATCAGACTTCCAAATACATTTTCCTACAGCTTCACTAGTAACTAACCATTCAAATATCTCCTTACCTCTGCAGACAGGAGGTGACGTCCAGGTTCCATTCTCTAGGCAAACACTCCTCAGGGAACCCTCCAACATGTATCCACTGTAACAGGAGTAGGTGATCATATCCCCATACTGATAATGTACGCCTCGGGCAATTGCATTCTCTACGTGAGTTGGTGGACCACATGAGATTTCTATAGGAAAATAAACAAAAAATAAGCTTGCAATACTAACCCAGCCAGTGGAGAGGAGAGCACAGTCTCACCTCTAGCACTTAAAGAAGAAAGATAAGATACACAAAGGTAACCTTTTTAACTACATTCAATCTAAAAGACACCAGACACTAAAAGCATCACCTGCTACTCTCTAGAAAAATTAGATGTACAAGATCAAAGGTTTTGCCTTCTGATTCATATGTTGAAGCTGAGGTCTTTTACACTCAAGGCACGAAGTCTTGTCTTCTTATACCTCACCAAAGAGATATACAAATTTCAATGCAGGATGCTTAGCTTATCACATAAGAAGAGAAGTGGATATGGATTATTTACAGCCTATCACTTTAAAGATCACAATCTGCAGGAATTCAGATTCCATCATGGCTGTTTCATCAGTGCCTAGAACAGTGCCTGGTGCAATGGGCTCTCAATAAATACCTGAAAAATGAGTAAAGGAATGAATACTGTCTCTAACCTAAAGATAACTCCATTTACACAGCTTGACGGGGTTTATGAAATTCAAGCTTTCACATTAGTTTCCCTCTTTTCAAGACTATAAGCAGTGACCCTCTTCTTTTGGAATATGTAAGACTGAAGGATAATCCTCTCTTTTAAAAGTGCATGCTTTGAATATTTAAATAAAAATGTTTATAACTAATTTTGCTTTGAGAATTTTATGGGGATAAATTAGATAACTAGAGTTGTTCTGCAGTGCCTCATACAACAAGGGCTGGATTGGAGCCAGGATGCTCATCAGTTTCCATTTTGTACAAGGCTAACTTTTAGATGAGTTTTCATGAACTGGCTTTTAAAAGGCCACTTTCTGGCCATAATACCATTTAAAAACTTGCCAGAGGCCATGATCAAATTTTTGGATTCTTCTAAATTTTCTTTTCCTTCTAAGGTAGTTAAAAACATTAATTCAATCAGTCACATATCAAATAAACATGTATTCATGCCTTACTGTGTACAAGAAACTGGAAAGAAATAAATGAAGAAAAGGCTATACCTTTGCTCAAATGGGTAAAGACAGANTCTTCTTGGTTAAAATATCCCTGACCATCTTTGACCACAGTAGAGTCTCCAAAATCAATGTGAGGGGGGAGACCACAGTCGATGGGTACACATGTTGGGACGGAGCTTGACCATCCAGACTCTTCACAGGTCTGCATGGCGTGACCAGCTACCTGGAACCCCGGGAAGCAGCTGTAGATGATCATGGCACCGTAGCTGTAATCTGCACCTTCTACGAACCCGTTTTCAATGGGTTGTGGGGGATCACAGTGGATGGCATTGCAAGATGGGACGTCCACATCCCAATCTCCTGTCTCTGAACAAGTCAAGGCTTTGGGACCTTCGAGCCTGAAGCCTCGGTCACAAGAGTATGTAATGGTTTGCCCATAGTGTAGCTTTGTGTAAGAGAATTTGCCATTCAAAATCTCCTTGGGCTTTGGGCACTCAATGGGTTTACAGGTTGGTTTTTTCCCGAGCCAGTGACCATTTTCTCCACAAAGAGTGGTGGTATTGCCCACCAACTCAAAGCCTGGCTTGCAGGTATACAGAGCTGTGCTCAGGTAGGCGAGACCTTGCACGTCAATGATGCCGTTGAGGATTTCCTCAGGCTGCGGGCATTCCACTGGCACGCATTCTGGCAGTGGAGAGCTCCAGGTACCATCAGCTTGGCAGGAGGTGGTAGGATCTCCTTTTAAGAAAAACCCATCCACACAAGAATACTTGACAGTACTTCCAAAATGAAGAGCAGAAGAAGGAGCAGGGACGCCAAAGGAAATGAGGGGAGGTGGGTGGCACAGAACCATCTTACAAACAGGAAAAGAATCATTCCACTGCTGGGATGGCAAGCATCTTAGGACAGAGCGGCCCTGGAGGACGTGCCCTTCCTTACAGGAAAATGTCACCACTCCCACCTCCGTGGTCAACTCCTTCAATACGAGCTGGTTCTCCAAGAGGGGTGGCTCTGGGCACTTGGCAGGCACACACTTTTGGTTTGGCTTCTTATTCCACTTGCCAGATTTCAGGCATGTCCAAGAATGATCACCGATAAGCTCGTAACCCTCATTACAGAAAAAGTGAACCTTGGCCCCTACTTCAAAATTTTCTCCTTTTATGTAGCCATTCTGGATCGGGGGAGGTTTCCCACAGTTGAGAGGGATGCATGATAAAGGGGATTCACTGTGCCAGTGGCGATTGGCTTGGCAGACAAACACAGGACTTCCAACTGACTTATAGCCTGGGTTACACTGGTACCTCACTTCACTCTCAAAGGTCCTGCCAGTTGTATGCTGGATAACAGGGAGAGACAAACACAGCTTGTATAACAGATAATATAACTGACAAAATACAATGAATCATAGTAAAGAACTAAACTAAAATGTCTGTGTTAAAATAAATCAATTAAAGCATAAGCAAATGAGGACTTATATTTTTCCAATAGGTCCACTCTATTTTTTCAATTTAAATAAATGAAAAGGATGGTAGAAGGTCAAATTAAGTAATCAGTCTCTACAGCAGAAATACTAGCCACAGTGGTAAGACCATAGTAAGTAAAAATTCAAGTCTCTAAATTGATGAGTAGATGGAGCAATACCAAAAATTATAAACTGCTTGGTAAATTCAAAAAAATCTTACAATGCTATAGTTTTGTTGTTTTACTTACAGAAAACATACACAACACAAAGATACATCTGTTTGTGCTGTTAAAAAAATTTTTTTTAATGGGTATGGACCTATTGTCAGAGTTTGCATTCCTTTTTAATGCACTTTAAAAAAATTGCTGCATAACATAAGGGTGGAAGATAAAAAGTAGTATTTTATCTTTTAAACAAAAAATATAATATTCATGAGCTCAACATTCAGATACATAAGTATATAATATAATAATAGATCATTTTAGGCAATACTAAGATGAATGAGTTATGAAAACTTTAAAAACATTACAATGGTTCTTTTGTTAGTCATCATGGTAAAGTCTAGCTTCTGCACAGCAGTAAGTCTCCCAGTATTTGGACATAATTATTTACTTTGTTCACCTATTTATTTCTTGGCTACCCCACATACACGTAAGCACCAAGATGGATCTAATCACAGACCTATTCAGAACTATTAAATATTAGATCTCGATTGCTTATCTGATTACCTGATACCTAGTAGGAGCTCCAGAAATATTTATTAAATGAATAAATGAAGAAAGCCTTCTTACATATACTAGACACTCTCATTTCAATGCAAAGTTAATACATCTGAACAAAGGTCTTAGACAAAGGCTTTCACTGTTTTAAAATATAAAGGAGAAATGGTGCTATATGCATGTGTGAATTTTTAAAAAGTATTTAATTAAAATATAATCTGCTTAAAATGGCCCTTGATTTGGGGGAATAGATTCTTATTCCTGATTTCTTGATAGATTTAATGAGCAGACACATATTAATGAGAAAGGAGGATATTTGTGGATGTGATATAATGGTTTGTCCTGATAAAATTAGCTTTAGGTGCCTTAAAAGAAAATCGCAAAAGCTGTCCCGCAGTGAATGGATGGTTTACTGCCCTACTTTGTGTCTAAAAATTAGAGATGATAACAGATTTCTCTAGGTTCCTTTTCGACCTTGATTTCTATAAAAATAAGTAATACATCCATCGTGCAACAACTTTTATAAAGCAAAATAATATTTTCTTAAAACTGTTTTATTGTAACTTCATGGTTAGGGCTAAGATACTGCTGAAAAGTATTTCAAGTGTCTGTATGCTAGCTGAAGGTAGAAAGCTATAGATTAAAAGGATTTATAACCTCTATCAAATTCTCTCCAATATTTACTGCCTATAGATTTAGTCTCTTATTCAATCATATGCCCCTGCTTCTTTATTTTTCAATAGTATTTTTTAAAAATTGGAGTAGAGTTGCTTTACAATGTTGTGCTAGTTTCTGCTGTAAAGTCAGGCAGTCACATGTATAAGTATATCCCCTCTTCCTTGGATTTCCTTCCACACCCTTGCTTCTGAGTAAGCCACACAGTGGGCTGGCCCTGTCAGCGATGAAAGCCAGAGACAGTTGTGAATCAGTCTCTTACCTCCAGAAAGCCATTCTCAACCTTCGGTGGGTCACTGCAAGATACAGGGTGGCACGTGGGTATGGGGCTGCTCCACTGTCCTGTGGCTTCACAGGCACTCTTCTTCTCCCCTTTGATGTAGAAGCCCCTGTTGCAACTATAAGCCACCATGGCTCCAAAACTGTAGTTTGATCCAATTGCATAGCCATTCATGATTCTGGGCGGCTCCCCACAGCGCACAGGGATGCACTGGATGGACATGGGGGAAGGGCTCCACTGCCCACCTCGCAGACACTCAATCTTTGCTGAGGTATTCAGTACAAAACCCTCCATGCACTTGAAGCTCACAACTGAGCCTGCTGCAAATTTTGCTTTGCTGACAGATTCCAAGATGCTGTAGGAAACAGCAGGGGGTTTTTCACAGAAATGAGCTATACAACGGGGCATGGCCTGACCTTCCGGAGGAACCCACTTGCCCTGGGCATTGCAGAGGAGCTGGGAGTTGTCTGCCAGGCTGTAGCCGTCTGAGCAATAGTAGAATGCAATGTCTCCAAATAGCCGATGGGCAGTCTCTGGGGAGGCGTGTTCCACGCTGGGCGGCTCATCACAGGAGACTGCCAGACATTGCTGGTCACTTCTGCTCCACTTGCCACTGGCCAGGCACTCAATAGTGTCAGGACCAGCAAGGGTGTAGCTATTAGATTGGGGAGAAAGAAACAGTAACTAAAGTATATTTGAGAAAAGGTGTTTGCATCTTCTTATTCCGTTTTTATTTTTGATCTTTCCAACAATGACTTTACTTTTATTCTTTATCCTTTAAAACAGTATTTACTGTTTCAATTTGAGCTTATTGACCAAATCATCTTCATTTAAGATACACATCTTGGTAATAATACCAGGGCTTGTTCAAAAGGGAAGTGGATTTTTGCTGTTTGAGAAACTCTAAAAATTGTTACACATTTTCTTACAAATAAAAATGAGGAATAAGGTATGGCTCTGTTTGACTCAACTTAGCTGGAACTTCATCTGTCTACAGATAGTTTCAGTTGCTGACTTGATCATTAGTCCTAAAAGCTCTGATAAACCATAGGTAGTCTCTATGTAACTCTTAGNGGAATAAGGTATGGCTCTGTTTGACTCAACTTAGCTGGAACTTCATCTGTCTACAGATAGTTTCAGTTGCTGACTTGATCATTAGTCCTAAAAGCTCTGATAAACCATAGGTAGTCTCTATGTAACTCTTAGTTATTCTCTTACTTATAATCAATGAACTTTAAAGGAGAGATTATAATTTCAGTCTCCAATGATTCCTAAGCCCTTAACCACACTGTTAGCATCAAAAGCTGTGTCTGGATATGGCTATTTGACCAGCACAAATACATTTTGCTTAATAACTCTCAGTCTTTTTTATGCACAGGCTTTTCACCACATATCATGGAAGATCGATGATTTACAAAAATCTTAAATGCTCAAGTACTCTCTCAGTGCAGTAGAACACAATATTGGGATATGCAGTACTAGAATAATTATACTCTGACTTTCATTTTCACTTTCTTACTGAAGAGAAAGAGGATGGGGAGATTGAAAGGAATGCCTAACATCTGATCGGTCCATCATTCTGATACTAATGAAGGGTAAGTGTACTGAAATAATTTGGTAGCAATTGACCTCTGCTAAGAAATACTAATTTCTTCATTTTACAGTGATGGTTCAGAAGGCTATATAATCTGCTGAGAATCACACAGACGCAAGCAGCAGATTTAGGATCTGATTTTGGTTTACTGAATTCTAACACTTTTGTCTTCTCTCTCTTCTTCTCTCCTTAAAATGAGATCAGTTACATCACAGAGTATCCTGTGGAAACTGTATGTCAGTGTTATTAGTACAAGTTATTTGACCAACTCTTCAGCAGATTCTTAAATCATCAGTTAGTTAACATCTCCAATTTCACTTATGATAGGGAGGGTGGAATTTCTTTATCTTTGTTGGTAAGATTTATGAAACCTATAGAAAACAGAGATCAGGTAAAAAATGATCGAGCAACATCAGAGATGCCTGTAACCTCCCTACCTATAATAATCATATATTATGCTGTGGGTAGAAATGGTCTCAAAGCAAACACTCATAGCTGTACTCAATAGCTAAGGAGTCTCCAGCTGGGGTCTGCTGGAGCTCAATGTCGTGGATTAGCTCACTTCTTTGTATAAGAATCTGAACTTAATAAACTGTTAGATGGCTTCCATCTTAAAGGGTCTGGGAAAATACACAAAGACAGTATATTAAAACTTTAATTTTATTATTAAAAATCCATTGTCCAAGGTCTGAGTTCCTAGCTTCGGCTATTACTGTGTAGAACGTGCTCCATCTGTAGACATTCTCAATGTTTTCTATTTTTATGGCACAAATTTACATCCTTGGAACACTCTGAACCATGTATCATCATTTTCACAAGGTCCTTTAATGCTGCTACTGTATTTCATTGGCTGAAGTTTACAGACATCACCTGAGACATCCCTGATTTATGAGCATCCATTTTGCCATCTATAAACTGCTTCCTTTACGTCATGAGGCTAGCTGCTTTGAGGGAGAAGCCTGTACCTCCAGAACCTTCCTTATTCCTCAAAGCCTCTTAAGGACACAAAAACGGTGCTTTGTAATCTGGCAGCATTTTGTTAGGCCTCTGACCTCTGATCTGCTGCACAATCTCCACTAACTACTCTTTACTAATGGGAAAATCACAGCAAAAAAGCACTTCTGTAATGTAGCGGGAGATTACCACTAAATATTTGTATTTTGAATAAATGAATTTAAAGAACCCATCTTTGATACTATCCATAGTTTCCTAGAATGGACACCATCCCTTTGTCTTGACTTTTATCACTCTCCATCAACATCTAGTCCTTCATTGGACAATGAGGTGATGCTATGGGCTAGAACCCCTTCCCGTAGTGCACAAGGCAATACCGGTGGCTGTCCTTGTTTACACACCTGTGTCCCAGATGAAACAGCTTTTGAGAGGAGTCACGAAGAAGGCAGGAAAGGATGAAAAGTAACAGGAGCAAAGAAGTAGGAGTGTGGTATAGCTGAGGCCTTCTGTGGACTCACAAACAGGAATGGCTTATGAACATCTCGAAAAGAAAGTAGCGGTCACTAGGATCTTGTGTGGTTTTTGACAAGTTCTGGTGGCTAATGAGTGAAAGTGTGGCAGGCATAAATGAACTGGAAACCGGTTTTGACAGTTGCTCTGACAAGGTGTCTCAAAAGATTTTAGCTGACAAAATGCTGCTAGAACAGGAAGATATTTAAGTGGTTTGCTAACTGGATGACCCAAAGAGGACTGGTTAGCAGAAGTAAGCTAGCTGGGCGTGTTCTATCTTGTCCACAAAACTCTGTCCTTAGCCCACTGGTTTGTAAACAACACATAACTGTAGGGTGAAGGATGAGAGCTTTAATAGTCCAGTTCAATGTTTCTAATCTTACAAGGTAATATTTAACAAAGATACAATGGAGGTCCTGTATATAGACAACAAAGAAAAATTGCACGGAGGGAAACCCGGCTTAGTAGCAGCCCGTGTAAAAGACTTTAGTTTCATCAAACGAATTGAGTGAGTCAACGGTGACATTCTTAAAAGGGTTACAGTATCTCTAGAAACTCATTTATTCAGAAAGAGAAGAAGAGAGATGAAATAAGAGTTATGTTTTAAGTACCATGCGCCAGTCCCTAAATTTAGTTTTTTTTGTTGTTGTTGTTTGTTTTTTGTAGTTATGTTCTAATATGGACGTGTCAGGGTGCATTGAGCTCTGGGTATCACAGTTCAAAAATGGCTATAGGCCTATTGGAATAGGCTCAGAGGACTGATTCTGAGAGTGAACAGACTTGGAATCACTTCCATTTATGAGAAAGAGAAAGGCAAATTTGAGGTTGAGCTGGCTGAAATCTCTGTCTCCTGACACTTTCATTTCCAATGCTGCGAGCTTGACATCTTAACCAGAGTGTAGGATTTTTTTTTTTTTTTTTTTTTTTTAGTCATGGGAATGTGTGAAGGGCTGGGATCCCTTTCTGAAACCTCTAACTTAGCTCCAGTGATCCATTTGTAGGAGAACCTTGGGGCCAAGCCATCAAAACTTGAATGGCTGGCATTTCACAGAAGCAGAGAAATTTATACTGAATAACTTCAAAAGGTGGAAATAAAGCCAGTGTTTTAGACTAGATAAAATATTCAATGAAGATGAGATCAGGAGCTTATTAAAAATAACTGTCTTCTAAGATACATCAGTTGGGATCCACACCGCAGAGCAGTTCTCCTGGGTTCCCTGACCCTCTTGCTCTCCACCCGGGTGCCCTTTCCCAATAAAATCTCTTGCTTTGCCAGCACATGTGTCTCCTCGGACAATCCATTTCCGAGTGTTAGGCAAGAGACCAGTTTCGGGCCCAGGAAGGGGTCTGCCTTTCTGCAACAAATGGCGACTCTGGTGGGACTCTTCTTTGCTGAGACTAACATCCTGACCCCTTGGAGTACTCAGGGGCCAGCCTGCCTGCCAATGGACCAGACCCAGCGGCTGCAACTGGGACCCTTTTGTCCCTGGTCTCCTCCTGATGCCGACAACTGGCCAGAGTGCCCCAACTGGTAAGGAACAAGAGACTTTATTGACCTCTCCCCTTCCCTTTCTCTTTCCTCTCCTTAACCCTTCCTATCCTTCCCTATTTTTCTAGTCCCCTGTTCCTGGACGCAGGAATCTTGTCGAAGAGCCCTCAGCCTGAGCTGAGGATTGGAGACTGATCACCTCCTCTTGGCAGAGAACTCGAATTCTGGTTCTGGTCTGGTCTGATTTCTGATAGGGCCAAGTTCCAGTCCTCCCTTCTCTGGAGGCCCAGGGGAAAGTCCCATAATACCTGGGTATCTGTAGGTGGCAGGAGACATCTGTAAGGCCACCCCTTTCATCCTCCCCCGCTCCCGCCTCCTCCCCCTTCTTCTTTAAACCTGGCTTCCTTTCCTCCCTTGAAATCTTTGATGTTAGAATTTGGATCTGAAGTTCTGTGTCTCTATAGGAGGATTTCTGAGAGACTGTATTTTTGTATTTAAGGGCTTCCCTCGTGGTGCAGAGGTTAAACGTCTGCCTGCAATGTAGGAGACCTGGGTTTGATCCCTGGGTCGGGGAGATCCCCTGGAGAAGGAAATGGCAACCCACTCCAGTACTCTTGCCTGGAGAATCCCATGGACGGAGGAGCTTGATGGGCTACAGTCCACGGGTTACGAAGAGTCGGACACGACTGAGCGACTTCACTTTCACTTTCAAGATACATCAGTTAGTCTTTTAAGATGCTAAAGCGTATGTTCTCTGAACAAAAAGAAGGATTAATTTGCAGTTACTGCCTAGATAGAACTAGTCTTTGATCAAACTGCCACATCATTCTATTATGTTAGAAGTCTAAATGAGTGCTCACCTTTCTGGAGGACATAGTTAACCTGCTTATGTAAAGGAATCATTTAAAAATGATGAAGTTTTATACTGATGATAAGATATGGCCTATATATGTTGGCTACCAAAACAGGAAAAGTTGGAATTGGTGAAAATCTAAAATGTTGAAATATTTAATTTTATTCTGTGTGACATTTTGTAGTCTCATTCAAAAAAACAATGGGAACACCCTTGAAGTCTGTTATTTAAAACCAGGCCATATATATTTTAAAACAATGAAAAATTTCTATAATTCCTAAGAAAACTGTCCCACTGATATTATAGTGATACCATAGAAAGTACATTTTAGGATGAATTGGCTGTAATGCATTATCATACTTCTGGAATGATTAAAAAATCCTTTGAAAATGGGCAGAGTAATCTCCAGATGCAATTTTCAGGGGTTTGATCCATGGCATGAACACTTACTAATGGGCCTGGGCAGCTTTATGAGAAGACTTTATGAGTGGGTTTATGAGTGGGTTATTAGCTCTTCTTTTAAGAAGTCTTAAAAGAGCAGCATACTAGATATTTAAAGGGCTGAAATATAATAAGATCAGCAGAAAGTATAAATCTGTATCAGTAAGTAATTCTGTTTTCAATTGAAAAAGATTATAAAAATGTTATTGTAGTATATACAGTAATTGCATTTTAAAAGTCTCTATTTGAGAAGACTCAAAAAGGAAACATTCTATCAGGATGTTAGGCTGTCAATAATCCTTCCTTCCTACTGAATTTCTTACCAGGAGAAAATATATAAGGATAAAAAGGAAAATGGGAAATAAGTGATCATTCTGTAAGTCGGGGCAGAAAGTTAAAAACCTCCAGTGTAATGTTTTAATAAAAGATGGATTTGGCAGGCCAATTTCAGGGCAGGAGACAGAAATGAGACATTCCTTTTCGGCCATTCATCTTACTACTCTAGGCTCCTAAAGTCTCTGCTCTTCCATCCTTATATTGAGAGAGTATTGTCCCTTCTTAATCCAAGAAAACGCTTGTGCACAGCACAGCACTGGTATAAGACGACAAAAACACCGAGACCAAAGCAAGAAGGTGTGAATGTGCGCCCAATGACCAGGAGTGGACAGCTCACACGCTGTGCAGGGCAGCGGCCTGTGTTAGGCAGCCCAAGGGAGAAGAGGAAGCTGAGAGGGTTAGAGAGGGAAACAGGTTCTTATCAGGCCAACAGCACTTCAGGAGACAGGAGGAGATGACAGTACACAAAAGCCGTGACATGAGCACAGTGATTCTATTCTGGAATAGAACAGACAGTGCATGCTCTATGCACTTTCCCTCGTCGGGGAAGAGATGGAAAAGAAGTGAAGTGGTAAGGACAAGCACAGACTTCTTGTTCTGGCTATACTATAGTCTGAAAACTGCCTCTATGCAATCCTTAATGAAACACAACAAAAATTATTTTAAATGCATGGCTGACAACAAATGTGCCAGAAATGAAGAGTAAATTAAAAACAGAAAAGTCTGTGAATAAATGCTATGGTTGCCCTTGGGTTGGACAGGAAAGGGAAGTAAGGACAGTAAATGTAACCTTGGGGTTGAAGTGGAGACTAATAGCTGAGTCTCTGGCATGATTCTATGTCCTAGAAGGACATTCAATGGAAGGATATTCACTAGAAAGTTTGCACCTTGAGGCCCAGTGATGTGACAAGTGAGATCCTTGCACTTGCTAGGAACCTCGAAGAACAAAGTTCCAGCTAAGGTAGCAGAACCCAGGGCTGCATCTCGTGGATTTGAGGATAGGATTTATACCATTCAGGCTTCTCTCATAGTTCAGTTGGTAAAGAATGGGCCTGCAAAGCAGGAGACCCCAGTTCGACTCCTGGGTTGGGAAGATCTGCTGGAGAAGGGTTAGGCTGCTGCTGCTAAGTCACTTCAGTTGTGTCCGACTCTGTGCGACCCCACAGATGGCAGCCCACCAGGCTCCCCGGTCCCTGGGATTCTCCAGACAAGAACACTGGAGTGGGTTGCCATTTCCTTCTCCAATGCAGGAAAGTGAAAGTAAAGTCGCTCAGTCGTGTCCGACCCTCAGTGACCCCATGGACTGCAGCCCTCCAGGCTCCTCTGTCCATGGGATTTTCCAGGCAAGAGTACTGGAGTGGGGCACCATTGCCACTACCCACTCCAATATTCTTGGGCTTCCCTTGTGGCCCAGTTGGTAAATAATCCGCCTGCAGTGTGGGAGACCTGGGTTCGATCCCTGGGTTGGGAAGATCCCCTGGAGAAGGGAAAGGCTACCGCTCCAGCATTTTGGCCTAGAGAATTCCATGGACTATATAGTTCCTGGGGTCACAAAGAGTTGGACATGACTGAGAGACTTTATACCAATCATTTTGTATGGAAAGCCTTCAAACTGATAAATAAATGTAAAACTTGGTTTTGGTTAGTGATATTCCTGGGGTATGCAGTAGAAAAAATAGTCCATATACTCAGATCATTAAAGAACTATCATAGATAAAACAAGCTCAAATACTATAAGGATACAATATAAAATTATAAAACATATGCATAATTTTCATCATGAATGGGTCAACAGACAAACAGCAAGATGAGGGCACCTATAAATTGAGATCATAGAAAAAGTGGTCTAGAATTTTAAAAATATGAAATAAATATGTTCAAATAATTAAAAACAAAAGCCTAAAAATTCTATTTAAAAAGTAGAGACTATGTAAAAAGACACTTGAAAAACAAAAAGTTTAAAAATAAAAATACAGAAAATAAAACTTTAAAAAAATGGACACAGTTCAAAAGCAGATTATAGACAGCAGAAAGAAAAACTAGTGAACTGGAAGATATAAATTAGGAAACTACCCAAATGCAACCCAAGTGTTTAAAGATATGGAAAATGTGACAGATAAATGAACAAGTAAAACAGAAATAAAAGCTCCAGTATATATCTAATAAAAGTGATATATATCTAGAAATAGAGAAAAGTGAACATGAAGAGAGAATATCTGAAGTGAAAAAGTTTTTATTTTAAAACTGGTGAAAGATACAAATACTCAGATGTAAGAAGTACAGTGATCCCTGAACAAGATGAACAACAATCAAAGCAGCTTTAGTCATAACATAGAGAACCACCAAAACAAAAAGACCAAAAAAAAAAAAAAA